>DWJH01000278.1:0-11765 GCA_018248735.1 Tagiades litigiosa | reverse complement strand
GTCAATTACGTATTTTGAAAATTTTTATCTAGACGTGATCAGGGCGTGGAAATTACAAAACCTACATAGCCAATCTATAAATATTATGCAGAAAATTCAAAATATTACAATACTTATTAATTTCTTTAAGATGTTTTAACGTTTATTGTTATTGTTTAAAAGCTATTTGTTTATTGTACTAATATTAAAATATTATATATGTAAGTTTTAAACATATAATGTTTTTTAAATAATTTATAAATAATTGCGTAATCCATTTATTTTATACCAACAATAAAAATCAAGTTGGACTAAACAGAACAGTAATAGAAAAGCAATAATTTCTGTACATATTTGGTAACATTTTACACGCCAACATCACAGGTCACGTGACATGACGTTGTGGACGTGTCATTTGTGGACGGCTCGCTGGCGGCGTTGCGCAGGTTCAGTTTCGTAAAAGTCCAGTTGGAGTCTTATTATTGAACGAAAGTTGAATGGTTTCCTTGGGATTGTTAAGTTAATTTTATAGTTAGGGTAGTAAAATCACAGTAAATCAAAATGGGAAGTGAGTATCGTGTATATTATTGTAATAAATAGTGAATTCATTTTCTATACGAATTGCTGATTTTTCATGAAATAAACTATATATGTTGTTAATTTTGTGATAAATGTGTCAAATAACTTAGCATTTCGTATTTGCAGTAAAATTCCTCGAAGTTATAAAGCCTTTCTGCAGTATACTGCCAGAAATAGCGAAACCAGAGCGAAAGGTGAGTTTGGAGTATATTTTCTATTTTTATTTTATCTTAGCACTCCATGTGTACTTAAACTATTTTTAAATCGATATTAATGCACTAGATACAATATACCTCTTTGTTGTCGCTTTTTTCAATAAGTGAAAGTGAAATAACCTATAATGTCAAAATGGAATGGGTTAACTGTAAATGTAAGCTTTGTTGGCACTTTTTATGAATGAAAATTTTCTATTTCAGATCCAATTCAGGGAGAAAGTATTATGGACTGCAATAACATTATTTATTTTCTTAGTATGCTGCCAGGTATGTATATTTTATTTTTATATTTAGAGTATGGAAATACTCAATGGTTATACTATACTTTCCATATGTTCATATATACAAGTGTAGATTAAATTTTAGCCTTATATTTATTGTATTGATTCTTGAGCCCTTTTATTCTCTAGTGAAAGTTGTTCTGGATGTTGCGATATATATTTCAAGTCAGCATTGTAGTTAAATCATAACTATCTCTTAGCTTTCTATTACAAATGAAGAACACTAAGTTTCTTTATAGATATTTTTTAATGATGACTTTTTTTTACCTTTTTTTAGATATATTTAGAACATGAAATCTGTGGGTATAGCATAAATTAGTTATGAATAGTATCTTAATTAAAATATGAATTTATTGAATAATGTTACATTTAATTCCTTTAACAACATTGTAATTTCTACAGCACAATAAAAATATACTTTACCTAAACAGTTTAAAAAAAGCAGATTGTATTTATTGTTAAATTTGAACACAGATTCAAGTTCAGGTCATGCCCATAAATTCGCTTGTTGTAAGATCTCAAATACTATGTAACAATTTAGTTTGACTTTTGTAATCAATATTTTCTGGGTGTGGACACTCACAAAATTTTATCAATACAACAGTATTTTACACTATCAAAGTAGCCTTTCTTAGCCATATATGCCCGAAATCAGTTGATAAACAGACAAACAATTATTTCAGATCCCATTATTCGGTATAATGTCATCGGACAGTGCAGATCCCTTCTATTGGATCCGTGTGATCCTGGCCTCTAACAGAGGTACCCTCATGGAGCTCGGCATTTCCCCCATCGTCACATCGGGTCTTATCATGCAGTTGTTAGCCGGTGCAAAGATCATCGAAGTCGGTGACACTGCGAAAGACAGAGCCTTGTTCAACGGAGCACAGAAATGTGAGTTTATTTCTCATTTATGTTATTTTATACAGGTTTAAAGAAAATGGTTGTCCAGATGTTAGTATTTAGAATTTACTATAACTAAATCTTTAATTATTATTCGTGTTATTCATTTATAAGTATATGTTTTATAGTAGTATTTAATGGTATGAAATTACATAAAATAAATGTAATATTTTTTTTTAAATAGTAACTTTTGAAATTTCAATTTCATAATTGTTTCAGTTGAAACAATTTTAAACAAAGTTATCACAGATACTATTATATGTTACAAAACTCCTGGTTTTCTAATGAGATTAGATTTTAAAAAGTTGATAACAAATTATCTAATATATGTAATCGTTGAATAAGAAGTAAATTGTTTGATAATTAATTTGTTTTGAAATACAGCTAAAAGTGATCTTCGATACAAACAACCAATCAATATTAACCAATACTGGAAACAAGTTTGAGACTTTTGGTTTTTCTTTGGTTGGAATAGTTATCGCAATGCTGTTCTAAAATTTCTAAACTTATACTAAAGTTAACTCGTCTATGTAAAATTATGTAAAATATTTGAATTGTATTGCAGTGTTCGGCATGGTGATAACCGTTGGCCAAGCGATAGTGTATGTGATGACTGGCATGTACGGTGAGCCAAGCGAGATCGGTGCAGGTGTGTGTCTTCTCATCATCATCCAGCTGTTTGTGGCCGGTCTCATTGTGTTGCTGCTCGATGAACTGCTACAGAAGGGTATGTTGATATATGAAATAAGTGTATTCCTTAGTGGATTCCCAAAGTGAAAGTTCCTGAGGGGTCGATATAAACTAAAACATCTAAAAAATTTAATTTTTTTTGAATACAAGTTCTTATTTGATAGCCACAAAATACTGTGTAACTTGTTATAAGAATAATTAATATTTTATTATGGAAGTATTTTTATTTTACTTTAAAAAAACTCAACAATTCAATCAGCATGCACAGTACAAGATGAAAAATTCAATATTTATCACTTTTATTTATAAAATTTTAAGTTAGTGTAACATTTTTTCTTCGTATTTATATTTTTTTATTGGTTTTAGGTTACGGTCTTGGCTCTGGTATTTCGCTGTTTATCGCCACGAATATTTGCGAAACTATCGTTTGGAAAGCATTCTCCCCGGCAACCGTCAACACTGGTACGTATTAGTTGTAAATATTTATGTTAACTAATCGATTACTAGTTAACTTTGGTAGTAATTCATTATAAAGTTGTAGTTTGAAGGCAGTAAAAAAAATGCTCCTTGATTCACCAATGTTCATCAATAGATACTTTAAAAAAAAATTGTTAACAAATAGGTGAAAAAAGCACTGAACTGTATAAAGTTGTTAGAAAAAATCACTATATAACATATACAAAAATAGAACCTTTACATATCACTCCTTTCCCGAGAAAATATTTTCAAAATGTAAGTTGCTAGTGTAAAAAAAACTTAATGTAAATTGGTAATGACAGCAACACATTTCGCCGGGGTTGCCACTTTAATCTTTACGCATTTTCAGGTCGAGGCACAGAGTTCGAAGGTGCGGTGATAGCTCTCTTCCACCTGTTGGCTACCAGGCCGGACAAGGTGCGAGCGCTCCGTGAAGCATTCTACCGCCAGAATCTGCCCAACCTGATGAACCTGCTCGCCACAGTCCTCGTGTTTGCTATAGTTATATACTTCCAGGTAATTAAAATATTATCTATCCTTCTATGTAAATAACAATTCATTTCTGAAAGTATTTGTGTATAAGTTTAAAATTACTACTAGTTTTTAATAGTTTTGGTTGTTTTTGTAATTGTTAGTAGAAAGTTTGTAGAAAAACAAATTGAGATCTAGGCTTAAAATTTAAATCATATGAATTTTGCAGGGCTTCCGTGTTGATTTGCCCATCAAGTCAGCTCGCTACCGTGGCCAGTACTCTTCATACCCCATCAAGCTGTTCTACACTTCCAACATACCCATCATCCTACAATCAGCGCTAGTCTCCAATCTCTATGTCATATCACAGGTGAGTTGAAGTAAAACTTCTTAGTTTGGACTATTTTAAGTTAACTCGCTACTGTCACCAGTCCTCATTATACCAAAGTTTTAATTAAAAAACATATCAATAATCCTGCAATTTTTCCTCATCTTGAATCTACATGTCGTTCATTTAGGTTTTAAACTAAGACTTCTAATAAATCAAGTTTTAATTTTCGAGTTTGAATATTATTTTGGTATTCATTTTAATTTTTAATACTCCTTGTTTACTCCTACTTTACTCATACTCCTACTTTACTCATAAAATGGACTAACGCTACCCTATTCATTAATTTCCAGATGTTAGCAGTCAAGTTCAGCGGCAACTTCCTAGTGAACTTGCTGGGCGTGTGGGCGGATGTGGGTGGCGGCGGTCCGGCCAGGGCCTACCCGGTAGGGGGTCTCTGCTACTACTTCAGCCCCCCGGAGTCCCTCGCGCACATAGCGCACGACCCGGTGCACGCGGTCCTCTACATCATCTTCATGCTGGGCTCGTGTGCGTTCTTCTCGAAGACCTGGATCGATGTTTCCGGGTCGTCGGCTAAGGATGTGAGTGCAGTTTTATATGGTTTATTTAGTATCTGTTTTATGTGAAAAAAGTTTGAATGTAAAGAAATAATATAGTTTAAAATTTTTGTTCTAAAGATACTTTTATTCCGGATTGTTTGGGCTGATCGCATTAGGATTGTTATAAAACAATGGAATTCTGAAAGGTTTTGATTTTATTGTTCTGTATTACTGTATATAATATTTCTTTATTTTTTATTATGATTTTATCTAGGATAGTTAATTTTATTCAAGTTTTATTTGTAAAAATAATCATCACAGTAACTTTGATAAGTAAGAGGGATTTTTGTAACTGCCAAAAAATACTTTTAAATATTGTTTAAAATACCAAGATATGTATAATATTTCATTTTTAAATTTTTATCTGCAGGTTGCCAAACAGCTGAAGGAGCAACAGATGGTCATGCGCGGTCACCGTGACAACTCGATGATACACGAGCTCAATCGGTACATCCCAACGGCTGCCGCGTTCGGTGGTCTATGTATTGGGGCTCTGTCAGTTCTGGCCGATTTCCTCGGCGCTATCGGCTCGGGAACCGGTATCCTACTGGCTGTCACCATCATCTACCAGTACTTCGAGATCTTCGTCAAGGAGCAGGCCGAGATGGGCGGCATGAGCACGCTCCTCTTCTAGATATAACGCGCGGTGTAACTGTCAATCCTGTTCTCCTATTGGTCGGATCTGTGAAGCTGCGTTATCGATTGTGCATTTTGTTCTCCTATTGGTTGAAATAGTGTTTATGATTGTTCACTCTGTCCTCCCATTGGTGGGATTAGTGTTGATAGTTAGAAATACTTGTACCCAACTGGTTGGATTAGCCAGATCTCCTTTTGGTTGTTAAGTCAATTCCAAATTTAAATTTTAAATTTTTTAACTGTGTATACCTATTTCCCATTGAAATATATTAAAAGATCAAGTCAGTTTACTTTTTAGGTCTAAAATCTAAAAGTGAATGTATGTAAATGTAGACATAATAAAAACCCATAATTCTCAGAAGTGAATTAAATAATTTATCATATAAGTAAATTAAATATAAGCTAATTAAGACTATTCGGTGTTTTTTTTAACTCGTGTTTTATTTGCTGTATTAATTTATTCTTCGCCAACAATGTCCAATTGAGTATTAATTTTTGAACGATCAAACCTTTTAAGAAGTCGGTCAAAACCGTATTAAAAGTTTTTTTATTTAGATTTTTTTTAATGTTATGTACGTCAGTTAAGCGATGCCTCCATAGAAGAACAGGATTTTCTCGTGTCGCCGTGTAACATCTGTAGCGGACTGGGCTCTATCGTGTGGCGATTCGTAATACTTGTCGAATCTGTACATCGCGTGCGACAATAATGCCGTTCTGAATTCAAATAAAAAAAAATTCCTAATTTTTTTTATACAATAAATACTTTAAATTCTAACATTTTCAGTATAATTTTACAACTAATGTTATTTTATTATTACACATCAATGCAATGGCTTTAATGTATTAAAGCAGGTTTATAAAGAACAATAAAGGATGAACAGAATTAACATGTAATGTGAGTTATTGCGTAGCCGCTTCAAACGTACATAGAACTGGCAATATTGTTATACGCGAATTTAGCGTCTCACCACACGAGCGAGTTCATATACCGCAGTTTGTTTTTCGTAAGTTTTTTATATTCCGTAGACTTCGGATGACTGCGCGTGTGTGGGTTATGTGCTATTTATATGAGAGGAACTTTATATAATAAAATAATTTACGAGACGTACAGATTTTTCTTGTCCCGCCCTTTTTGTTGTGATTCATGTAAATAGACCCGTTAGTAGGCTGCGATATCTTTAAGAGACTATCCTATAAATAGTTGCGATAAGTACATTGTGAAGAATAAATGGAATGATTTTTTAATGTAGTGTTTTTATACCTGCAACTAAATTCCAAAGATTGACACTCTGTGTTAAAGTGCACTTTGTGATTTCTTAATCGATATAAAAATATTGGAATGAATAACAAAGTTATTATGCCCGCAAGGTAGGATAAATTAAAAATAATCATATACATATAATAAATATGGCCAAGAAGAGATTTTAGTTCAATATTCAAAAATTAATAAGTGCACTTGACGCTTGTACAAATGTTAACGTACTTGATTAAATTATAGACTACAATGTAATTTTAATTACAGGTTACTAAAAAAATTCTTATACATATAAATGACAAAATTATCTTCATCGCGATGACCATATTGGCATACTTCACCCATCTTCGTCAAGATTGGAGTACAAAATTTTTACCATCCATGTTTCCTCACGATCTTTTTAATTACTAAGTGATATATACGTATTAAATATTAGCGGATAAATATACTAGGACAGTGAAAGAACAAATTCTGTGTATAATTTTTGTTATGCAACTTTATTCTCCTCACTAGACATGCAAGTACAAGGACATAATAATGCTTCTCCATCACAAACCCATTTTATTTTACCTTCCGCCAATACTTAGAACAAAACCTTTCACGACTAAATGGTAACAAACTTATGTACAAACAACTGTAAATGAACCGTTTAAACAATGAGAATCAAGATGCTACACTGTATAAAATAATAAAAGTTTATTAGTAGTTAAAAATAAGTATTTTTAATCTGTTAAAAATAGCTAAGCATAATAATTTTGGAATAATACTTTTTCAAACTGTATTTATTTTTTATTTCATTTGAAACGCGTTATAATTTTGTAAAATATTTGTTTCGTACATATATATCAACGAAAAAAGTAGATATTCGATTTTATTATTGGCTGTACACGGGATTCGAAACAGCCACATAATCATACGTGATTTCAACTTTCGCGCCAATTATAAAAAAATCTAAGTAAATAAAACTGCGCTCGAATATAATTTTTTTCCACCAGAAATCCTATCTCATCAGTACTTAAAAATTCGAGAAATATTTTCTACTACGATCTGGCATTAAATAGCGCTAAATAATTGTTAAATAAAAACATGATACATAATAATATTTATACACATATGAACCTAAAATCACATATGGCACAACACTGAACATTTAATATATGTGTATAATCACTAAACATCGAGAGGCACTTGCATTAACTGTGAATCGGCAACGACCGGATACGTTATTGCTTCGCATCACAACTATATATGACAACCTTTTCAGTAACCAACTGACATAAACGTAGCTAGGGACAGCAAGCTAAGGCATGAGAGTTTATATTCAACACTTTTCAAAAATGTAATTCCAACTAGCATTTTATGCTGTGACAAAATAAGCGTTTATAATAAGCGTGACCTTTTTACCAATTTCCAAAGATTTGCATATCATAATTTTGCAAAAATATTGATTTTTTTATTTGTGAAGTATTCCTTATTTATTACCACAGGCTAAATAACACAATCGCCCCACATCATGGAACATTTGCCAAATTGAATAGTACCTCAAGCTTTTAATAAAATCATGGAAGCGTGGCACAATATTTTATCATCCTTGAAAATTTATCAATTCTATTGATAAGAAAATATTACTCTCGCATTTAAATCTTGTAACCAACTCTCCCCCATCCCTAGCCACGCCGATGCCAACAAGGTCTGAAGTCCTTACTTCTAAATATCGACCCCTGACAAAAATATTCCAAGACACTTGCATTAAATCTGTTTAAGTTACTTTCAGTTTTCTGGTACATTAGTACGGACGTTATTGCTACTTTATCAATGAACTTCATCAGTTAGTTACTTACAGCTGCTAAAATACACTACCATAGGCGGCAGTGATCTATTTATTAAACCGTTATATCAGAATAACACTCTTATTCGCATAAATGTAGCAAGCAATTCCTACAATCTGAAAAATATATTTTTTCACTATGCTATGTAACCGTCTAATAAATGAACTTTTTTAAGGTAGTGTGTGAATCTTATCACTTAACCTACGCTACGTCTTATAGTAGATTCTTAGATATATGTCTTGGTGTCGTTAGTAGTTGTAATTTTACTTTGCCTAATCATTAAAATTGAAATCAATATTTGATTCATCATTTGCTTATTTATTGAACATATAAATTAGTTTCGGCTGTATTACTGTGAAATCAGTTTTTTCGGAATAAAGAATAGTGGGACAAGAAAACCTAAACATAAAAGCCGTTTTTTATAACATTCCAAATTAATTGAATTAATACGTATCGACTATTAGAAACGAAATAGTTTTCGCTGCCTGTTAAATATTATATACCCATTATTTAATATATTAAGAAATCGCGGTAAAAAACTTGCTAAAATATTTTATCATGAAAGGGGATTTGGCTTTCAATTTTGAAGCGGAATTACCGTGTAGTTTCATTATTGTATTTTATATTGTTTATTTCGAATAAACTAGGCTCAGATATATGTATAACCCATTAAGTTTCTTTATTTGAACTTTAGAATACAATGACAGGAAAAAACCTAATCATATTTCTGGCAGAATCCAGTTAATTTAAACTTTATAATTGATTAGTCCCGCATATCTAACTTGAAAATTTGTTACCCTCATTTAATTCTTCAGAGTATTACTTGAAAAAAATAATGTGACCGGTGTAATATTCTACAATTTCGTAGCTTAAATCTCGCTATCTAGCATTATAATAACTTACGATACAGCGAAAACCTTCACCTAAATAATACCACGACGACAAGAATTGCACAAATAAGCGATTTTCAAAATATCGTTAAATGCTGCGCGAGTTATTTTTTTGCATTTTCACAACACCTCAATCACAAGCTAGCAAATAACGTAATGTAAATGACGTTATCGTATTGGTGCCCTTAAGTATATACAAATAATAAATTGCAAGATCTTAATTTAGTAGTTTTAACGTTATATATCTAATAAATTTAAAAATGATACTATATCGAAGAGGTTATATCACTATGCTCCATTATAAATAAGCATTATTGAAAAAAAATCTAATCTTAACTTTAATCTCTATAGGACTGCTGACGTTATAAGTTATATATTCATATACATATATATTGCTTGATATATCAGTGCAAAATGTTTACGGAAACTAAAAATGTGTAAAAAATAAAAAAAATCATAGTAACAAAAACTAAACGAAATCTGTATAATCAAGAAAACATTTATTTTAAACAACATATTTTTGTAAGGAAAAAAAAATAAACAAGGAATAACTAAAAAATAACAGTGCCAATTATCACTAATAATATTAACGGAGTGTCGTCAAATATAATTTGAAATTTTTTTGTTTTTTTTTCCAATTAATAATAATTTATCTAATGTTAAAGTATGTAAACTCCGTGTAAAAGGTGAAGAACAAATCGAAAACTCCACTCCAAAATTACATCAAAGAAATGTTGCTTCAAAAAATTAAACTAAATACATGCTTCTAAAAGTTGACTGACCCGATACAATAATAAAATATAAACTAAATAATAATAATAACAAAAATCTATTATACCAGCCGCGCCAGGCAACTATTGAAAACCCTATACGTATAATCTATGAACTAGGATTTTGCTAATTAATCTTTTATCATTTGTACATGCATATAATAGCGCTTATTTACTTCTACTTTCCAAACTTATTATAAATGGTAATTTAGAATATTATCGAGCGCAAAAACGCGCATATCGTCAAATAAAAAAACTTCAATTTTATTCGTCATTTCTATGGGGTCACGTTTGTAGCGGCAATTCGTGACCTCAATAAAAGTTTGGCCTATATAAGCAAGTACGAACCATTACAAACAAACTGTGTTACCATCAAATTTAGGGCCTTTATCCGGGCCTATATCTTTATCAATCACTTGAAATGATCTCGATTGCAAGCATTGTTGCATTTTCAAAGGTCAAGACAATTTGTTGTTTTAGACGTTTTTAGTATTCACTTTCTTATTTATATAAAATGTCCAATGTAAAAGCTGTTGCTTCTTTGAAATTTGCTCATACGGAAGCCCGTGTTCACATTGTCGCAAAGTCTTTACGATCCAAACGAATAGTTCACAAAGTCGCAATTTTCGCATCAGTTCAAACAGGGTTCACAAGTTTATGTGGACATCTATAGAGCTCCAATAGTCAACACTATTTCGAGTTTCAAGTCGCGAATTTTGTCAAATATTTCTTAAAATCTTTACAAATGTACACGGACTTGTTCACATAACCGCAAAATAAGTGTTCCTTTGATCCCAATTATATGACAGATCCGGTTATTTAGAAACATGTTAAAACATACTTTAAAGGATCTGTTCACATTGCCGCGCATTTAATAAGAATTAACAGTCTTTTTGATACCAACAAGATTAGACGTGTTCACATTGGTGGATATTTCGTATATTACCGAGAGTCATCACGATTCTGACGAGTTTATTGACGAGTTCACATATTCGCGAATTTAACAGTTCAAACAGTTCAACAGTCCAACTAGTTTATGTATACCTGTTCACATGTACGGATTTATCTCAGAATCCTCACAAATTGTTTTACGGGTGAATACACACGGCCACGAATTTAAAACAGTCCACAAATACGCATTTTAAGGTCCTCACAATTTCATTATTAGTGAAGCGTTTACATCACGGAACAGTCCAGAACTATTTGATTATGCGACGGTCTCAATTTCCTCTTGCATTGGGGGCGGTTGTTCTGGGGCCGCGATGGCCTTCGCCGGCGTGGTGGTATACGGCATTGTCTTAAGCTTCCTGGCTTCGCGTCTCTCCTTCTTCTGCTGCATCACCAGCCGGAGGCGCTCCAGCTTGCATTTCGTCTTCGAGTTCTCCATAGCGAGGGTCTTGGCCGTGTCGCACTTCTTGCAGGCCTCGCCGGAGGCCTGGTCGGCGCAGGCCTGGCAAGGCGAAGCCTCCAAGCGGCAGCCGCAGTCGTGACCGTCGCACTGACTGCGCGTACAGCTGTTGCACTTGTTGGCATCCTCGGCACTGCTTATTGAGCAAGAGTGCTCTGTCTCCTTCTGCAATGTTTATAACATTATCATCACTGATTAAATTGACAACAGAAAACAGATATTATAAGTTTTAGAGATGGTAGAGTCTCGACAGAGTCAGTACACCACCACACCTATTTCTGCTGTGAAGGAACTTTTTTAAGTTGTTTCAGTTTGAAGGGTGTGGGTGCCAAGGATATTAGGGGTGAACTACTGAGTCCTCAGGAATAGCACTGCAGCTGGGACCTGCTTCTCGTAGGACAATCGTCCTATTTGAGGCTGGTTACAGTTGTTAT
>DWJH01000277.1:0-11785 GCA_018248735.1 Tagiades litigiosa | reverse complement strand
TGCGAGATTCGTTGATTAACAATAAAACTAGAAATACAATGTCAAACAAAATGTAAAAGCACGCTTCATACAATTTCATTACAATTTTCTTAACTTCAAATATTTTTATTTAGTTTTCTTTCTGTTTGTATTCCGTTGTTCGTTTATTTACGTAGACTTACGGGAAAATTGAAGTTCCGCACCAATGTTAGGGAACGTGCCTTCTGCTGAGCTCTTGTATAATGTTCGCAAACATAGGCAGGTTATGTTCAACGGAGACTTGTTATACATAATTCTGAAGTAATTTCTGGCACAATTTTAATCACATGGTTGGTGGAAGTTTCTTTCAAGTTTCGCAACTGTCCAGTAACAGTCTGATTGCAGTTGTTGTATAACATTAGATAAACTGCTAGACCGTTTGGTAATCTCGTTATAATGAAAATGCATTATTTTATTTCATCTCCATTAATAATTTGGTTACAATATAACTGACAAGGTTTTGCCCGCGGTTTTGCTCGAGTTAAAGTAAATTGTTATGAGTAACTGCAATTTAATAGTTGTCTTTTTTCTATCCCTCAGGGGCAGTACTTTTTTGATAAAAAGCACCTTATAAAATCTTTTAAAAACTGGCATTACAATGAAAATTCCATCTAATATATAACGAAACTATCGGTTGTAAACAAACTAACAAGTTTTAAAAATTTACTCGACTCTCGGCGGTGATGTAATTGGTAGTGTCGAGCTATGCTTTGTTAAGTAATTACTCGGTTGAAATCTGTTTCAGTTCACAATCTGGTTCGAACAGTAAATATAAATATGATAGTGATTTTGTTTGAGCTTCGGTAGAATGAAAGATACTTATACTTTCTAGACTGCACCTTTACATATAACATAGTATAACACATTACATACGATTAAAATAAATGCATAAAAAAGAAATCGCTAAGATACATTTTTGTACAAAATATTCCGCAAGACAACAATATATAATCGAATATACATATTTTAAAGATCATGAAATGTTAATAACAGATTTTCGTGCTGTTTGAAGCAGGGAAGAGCTTTAGAAAATTTGCAACTTTTATTTGGGATCTGAATTAAAAAAAAACCTTTTTGTTGGTTCATTTTAATAATGGTGTTAATGGTTACATAGTCTACATATCCTATGAATAATCTTATTTCTACTAGTTACCTTCTACTATGTTCTACTGTCTATATATTTTATTATCTATTATTATCTTTATAATGAAAACATATATATTTTCTTCATCATGAATGTAAAAATCCATTAATTTAGAAAAGTCAGAGGTGGGTGACCCGAGGTTTGAACCCGGAACTCTCGATCGAGAGATCGGTTTCTTAACTACTAGGCTATCAAGGCTAGCAATATACTAGAAAATATTCCAAAATTAATGCCTTTAAGATACTGTAAAAATAGGGGTAACAAAATAAACCCGTGCAATAGACTTATATATAAATATAAAAATAAATACATCACAATATATTATACCATTATGTAATATATTTCTCGTAAGCGAAGTAGGGTTAATAGGCACTGAGCGTTTCGAAATATCAAATCAAGTGTAACTTTTAATTTCATGAATGGAAGCCTCCGGAGGCGTTTCATTACAGTAATGTTGGAAAATTATCCGCAACAAATCTAATTCTCGCTTTTACCGTTGTATGAGAGTTTCACGGTGAGTTTGGAACAGTGCACTCTTTTAAATTAAAAGTAAGCGTCGTGATAGCGTCGGACAACCACATTATATCGTAACAAACCGCATTACGCTTATATGACGGAAACATGTACGAGTGTGTAGTGTATATTTTGGCCGTACAAACAGATATGTTCTAATCCGATCCTATGCTATTTTGATTATCTGAACGAAACATAATAATTACTAGTCCGTAATTTAGTGAGCCTAAAAATACTTTAAACGGCTTTTGCATAGAATTTGCTCAAAATTCGATCTTAGTTGATGATGTTTATCTATCAGCGTCAGCACCATAAACGCATTTCGGCTGTAAAACAACTTTTTCTAGTTATGATTCATTTTGACGGATGTGTGTGCCCACATACCCCGAATAGTTAGGGCCCGCCGTAGACCATGAGAGTTATGGAGCGGTAACCGACCTCGGACGAGACAGATCTTTGATTCGGACGGATGACGGTTGTGCGAGACGCAGTATAGCCTATGTAGGACTAGAGTGCTAAATGTTGCTACAATAGATTAACTCCTATTAAAAAAAAATACTGTTACTTAGTTGATATTTATACGAGGTGTTACAATTAATTCCTAAAAGAGGTAGATTCGTTTCTATTTGCGATCGATATAGCATATAACATTTTATCAAATGTATTTTAATATTTATTACTCGCTGTTTACATTATTATAATTTATTATTCAATGTGATAATTTCTCTTCCATGCATAATTTAAATTTAAATAGAAACCAGTTTAAATTAGGCCCATTGTAGAGGCGTCATACCGAGAGCAGTTTGCGGTAAAACCGTGCGGCATGCAAAACCAATGCATATAATTAAATTAAAATAATATTCACAGAACAAAACATTAACAATGGAGCGTACACGTTGGCTCATTCACGCCAACTTAACGTTTATTTAGAATCGTGTAAAAGCTTTGATACGGATACAATGCAGCTACTATTAATAGACTAGAGAGAGATTACAGACGCTTGTATAAATAAAGAAACACACAACATTTCGTCTCAGTACCAACTAGAATCCAACTGTCAATTCACCATTTAGTACAATGTAGCAGGATAACTCTGCCTCCCCGGATATTTATGGGAAGGGAATCCAGACTACCAGAGTGATACACGCGTAATGAAATATGACATTAAAAAAAATTAAACTAGAAAAAAAAATTTCCAAAGAATTAAATAAATATTTATTTTTTCTGGTTTGATTACTTTTTTTAAAGCCGGTTTTTCCATTTTTTTGTAGGCGTTTAAAAGTGATTAGTGGTTATGCACCACGCTTTATCCATACGGCGTTCGACAGGTACTTGTCGAATATAATTTTTATTGAATTTTTCAACATTTTTCTTTTGGTCATAATATATAAAGCTCATATATAAATACTTCACTTAAGTTGGAGACGGCGAGTTAATGCGCTACTATCTTCAGTTTCTCTTTGAATCCGTTGTTACGCTCACATTAGTTAATCTTATCCTGCCGATATTTCAAAGGTTTACTTAAGTTATACTATAAGCAATGCGGCAAAATTGAAGATAATCTTGAATTTTATATAAATAAATTATGTATTTATTTTTAATTAACTTTTCACCTCAGAGTAAATTCATTTCTAAACAAGCATGCCTATTGCAGAATTAGTTATATGAAAACCCATTTCGATCCATAAAATTCTTAATGTATCGAATAAAAGTAAACTGTATTTTTATGTGTGAAAGAGTGAACTGTATTTTTATGCAGTATTACAGAATCAAATACATATGTCAGTATTATTATCTTTATATTAATAAACAATCTAAAAGAGGCATCAGTTTGTATACCGAAATAAGTATTTCTATCTTAGATAACGTAAGGAATGTTGAAGGTAAGTACTTTAAGTGAGCAACTCTTGTGTACTCGAGTTTTTCCGAGAAAGCGAGTTTCTCGCGCGTTGTATAGGATCTAGCTCGTTTGTTGGTTGATGGTAAACGTTTTACGTGAGACATAATGCACGTGGCACGGGGGAGAGACGTGTTTGTCTCCTTGGATGGCCCCCTGTAGTCCCTTAGTGTTATCTAGCCGTATCTTGAACTGTGTACCTTTTTGTGTATAATGTAATAGTATAATTTATCATTCGCCTTTAAACATTTAACACACTACCTAATCAAATAATCCACTAGTGATCGCGATTAGTTTTGGCTTCATTTACTTGGGTTATTTTAGTACTTATCCGAAGAAGTCTTCTTGAAATCTGTATCAGATAGTAGGATTATTTAGATCTCGACCAAGTATACACATAGATTTAACCAAACACGGTTAGCGTGGACAAACTCGAATTTAAACGGCACTCTTGCGCTTATTACATAAAATCAGTACGTAGTGTAAATGGGAAGGAAAATTATCGCCAAAATGTAGCACCGACGTCAGTAAAATATAACTTGAGCCACCTCATTAGTTACCGCCTATGTACTCGAGTACACTGGCACGGCCAGTTCCCAAAGGCATGACTTGTGACACATTGCCCGTAACCACAGACGCCACGGTCGCAGCCTCACAAACCGCACTACAACTACACCGTGTTTCGAGCATATTGACTTTGAAACAACATGGACACATCGATATTGGAGCCAAACAATTTAGGTAAGCCTACATCACATGTTTGTCAACTAAACTGTGAGGTAACAGTGTATCCATTTGACGACAATTCCGGCTTCGTTTATTTTAATTATTCGTATGACAGTATCGTTATTTAGAGTAAATATTCTTCAGAGACATAAAGATTAAAGACTTTAGAAAAAAAACATCAATTTATGTTCGTATTCTCAGTGACAAAAATACACGCAAAACATCACAAACACCACTACTAATAAAACTACAGATGAGTTATTTATCTGTCATATGAACGAAGTTATCACTGTAGAATGAACTGCTCAAAAATCTTTCCGGCTCATTGTAACGTGGAATTCTTTATGAAGAATGTAAAAAAAATTCTTCAAGGCGATCATCACGCTTGCTTTTTCTCTGGTTATGTCTATAGACGGCGGTGATCACTCGCCATCACCTGTCCCGTTTTTATCTATGTTTTTATCTGCTGATTAATATACCATGCACGAGGTGCATTAGCGAGAGAAGCGGGATGTAGTGTTAATGATTTTTAATTTTCTAAATAAACGAATTATATTTAAATATTACGTGGCATTTCTGTATCCGGATGGTCCTATCTATATTACAACCGACTTTCAGCTTTACGCACCGTACCTCGGTGTTAGTTCAAACAATATAACGGAAACTGTTGCCATTTCATTTTATTATTATACACAGTACTATCGTGCAATGTAAAAGGGAAGTTATCCTCGTTAATGTCACAAGAATATGGTTGCGGACTACGTCTGCGTTTATGACTTTAATTTGTCACACAAAGCAATTATGTAGCGTTTGTTTTTTCTGATACATTATTTGAATTCCAGGATAAATGTTCCAATGTATGTTATTGTAGGTATTTATTTATTAGTAACCCAGATTTAACATTAAATTCCAAATCCACAACTAGTTAATTTGTAAACTGTTTATACACATTGAAGTACATGGATAAAACCATGAAATATATTAATAATTAATTACTTCTTAAATTGATAACGGTTCGTAAATTATAATATACCTAGACTGATTCTGGACTGTTAAAGGTTCTATACAAAAGATTTCGAATAAATAAAAAGTCATGAAACTATTCTATCTATTGCAATATTGAATCTATTGTTATCCTATACGAAATAGTTTGCCCTACAAATTCAAGAATAACTCTTAAGAATTCTAAAGTATTCTACAATCTAGTCTTTCTAGAGATACGACGTATATCGAACACAGTTTGTGTTATTTTAGTAACATATTAGACTGCTGAATATAGTCCGTGAATTAATTTCCAAACTATAAAGCATATTAGTTTACAAAACATTTTAATTAAAGATTATATGAAAAAGCGTTAAGTATACAATCAAATATTTACACATATAACATATATGGATAAACAAATGTCCCGGGTTGACTAAAACGCTGATAGAACGTTGTCAAACCTACTGTATATGCGGTTAATTTAGGACGACAATTTCGCAAAGTTAGTTCCGATTTAATATGATTTTGTTCCGTTCACTTAGCAACATAATTTTCAATCAATTACGGTACTTGTTAAACTACATGAGGCGTGGCACCTAGTACTTTCGTATATCATGTGTTTTCACCAAATACGTTTATAATTCACACTCTCGCATTTTGCATCCCAAAAAGTCCTAACATAGATCTGAAATCCCTGGCGTTCAGTCGACTGACTGAGTAGTAAATTAAATACATACAAATTGGCAAACTTTGCGTAAATTATGTATGAAAAATAGGAAGTAAGAATCTACTTCGTACACAGATATTAGTACGTGAAACAGATCAAATCAGAGGCGAACCTGGACAGCAAATTCTATGTATGGTAGATTTTTTATGGACTAGACACTGACTGTAGCACCGCCACGTCTATGCCAGTTTAACAAGCTGAACGAGAGAATATGTTCTGTTTAGTATTGTGTAATATCTATGTAGCGATTTTTAATATATTTAAATCTTATTTCAGAATTCATACATAAACAATTTATTAAAAGTAATAAAACAGTTACCGCTGTCCGACAGCTTCCTTGTTTGCACGGTTTAATGTGAATCTTAATTAGTCGGAACTCAATAATACAGTAGGTTCAGTAATTCATAATTATCTTTAACATGATAACTATTAATCAGGAACCTCGTTACCATGCGAGGCGTTGTAATTCTATATAGTGACTGTTTATAATTGTTAGGTTCGTTTGAAGCGGTGACAGCTTAGTGGCAATGAATCCAATATATTTGAGGATCTGCTTCAAATCTTATGAACGCAAATTCTGACTAATATATGCGTTTTTAAATAGTAAAGTAATTTTCTTTCTTAGAATTTCAATACGAAGGTGTCACCACTGTACTATTTATGTACTTCCATACACACATACATGAAGAATTGAACTTAAATTATATGCACTATCACATTAAATTAAAATTTAAGAGCAAAATCTAGTCATGACGAAAATAGACGTCCGATGTTTTGTAACTATTACCTATAATTAATAAGATCCAACTGCCACAGACAGTCATGTATTTCTTTATGTTTTGTTTTCTTTTTTTAAAGAGGATTTAAAAAACACTTACTGCCTCTCTATATTATTTATCAATACATTATTTGTTTAGTTGAATAAGTTATTCTGTTTAACTTTCCGATTAAAACACGAGTCGCAAAAGTTTCTTCACGGCAAAAATTGTTCTATTAAATGTAATTAACTACCTAATAAAAAGAAAAAAGGAGAATCCAATTAAGTTTGCAATATCTGTTCTCAACAACTGAGATGTTGAACTGAAAACTTATACCGTAATAGAAAATTATGAAATAGGAAAATATTGAGTCGTTATCAACTGCACTTCCGTAACTACAACAACTTAGAAGTGGATCTCAGATCGCTATAACTAAATAAAATTCCTTTTACAATCTTATTTCGTTACGAGCATTCTTGAAAGAATACTCATTTTATAGAAAAGAGTGAAGAGCCGGTACTTTCATGAATAATTTTCATTTATTTTATCCTACTTTTTTATTAGGTTTTACAAGAATTAATACATAGAATAATAGCTTTTGATATCTCAATTTTATGCTATTGCACTATTCTATTATGGCATAGTTATAGTACTTGTAAGATGAAGTTAAAAAAAATCTTTAAAGGAGAATAACATTGGGGATTTTTTAAATAAATTAAATAGAATATCTAAATATAAAAAATAATGCAATAAGAGTGAGTATGGTAGTATTAGTTGAGTAATAAAATTCTATGCACTTTATACGGATATTATTATGTAAATATTATCGCTACCTACATCTATATAATGAGAAGAATATACGAGTACGTTTCATTGCCTAATTAAGAGTACAGTGAGCAAATGAAGTCCAATGGCCATCCAATGAATTTTGCTCTGCAAATGAGGTTAGATGAAAAGCAAATTTAATATTGCACAGTATGTGAGCGCATCTGATTAACGGGAATTGTACTGGGAATTTCATTGTTTAATCACGTTAAAGCTAAACCAATTTAAACGGACTGTTATCTGTAACTGAACCTTGCTGTCTGAAGTAGCGTTTGCAAATAGGTTATTCGGCCAGGAAATTGAACTAATATTTTAGAATTACTTCTATATATCCTAAGATAAACTAAAATATAAATCGATTCATTACCAATTAATTAGAGTTCGCAGTCACTCTGACAATTAATAATTACAAAATTTATTCATTTTAAATGAATTTTTATGTCCTAAAGATTAATTATTATTGAATTCGGTAGGTGACGCAATAATCAGGTTGTATGAATGTTGAATCATCAGTTGAATGTTTGTACCAAACCCAAGAAATGTAGTATGTGAATGTGCTTAAAATTAATGAAGTTAATTCGGGGGAAAAGACATTTTTCGAAATACTATTATATGCAAGAGAAGTAGCGGAGATCAGCTATTTAGTTTTCTGTAAATCTGTTTGCAATACAAACTAACTGCTCAGGAAATCTGTCTTTAAGATTTAACAAGGTTTAGCCAATATCGTAGGACATTTTGCAAGTTTTAAGAACACCATAGAAGTTTATCTTTTGTTGACCGTTATTCGGTGCAAAGAACCATGATCAAACATAAATGGCAGTAGCATCAAGTGTGTTAATAATAATTGATGCTGTGGGTTTTAAACATTCTAAATTGAATATATATTACAAATTTGATATTGTGTATATAGAGTATATTATATTATGTAGTGTAGTGTAGTGTATATAGAGTATATGTATATTATACTAGTTGATGTCCGCATCTTAGTTCGCGTAAAAATTCTTATTGGTCTTTTGCTCAAAATCCGTTGTTTACTCGTGTAAATATAGCGGAAGGGAAATTCCCGCCAAAATTTTAGTCGTGTCTTAAGTTTACAAAGATATGGTGATAAACGACTTTATACGTGAAAATCTTGTATATGTGGATAAATAATAAATATGGAATATTTAATATCATTAAAATAATCATGTCATATAAAATTCCTTTCTACTGACTGACAAGTGTGCTGTGGGCAAAAATCGCTTCAGGGGACGGAACCGTGGTGGACGAGGAATCAAATGCGTTAATTTTAAATATAATTTTGTATTTATAGTATTTAAAAAGAAATAGCGTCAAATTATTGCTGAAGTAGACTGTGGTTGAAATTTAATAATAATTTACGCTACGCCCGCAACTTCGTTTACTTAAAATATTTTTAGGTAGGATATGGTCACAATCCGTTCTTAGTTATGAGAATAATTAGTGTTAAAGTAACAATAAACGTAGATTTTATATTTCATTTATTTTTCTAAATAAACAAATTCAATATTTCAAAATAAATTTGTCAAAAATCCAACTTAGTTTACAAACATATCAGTTGAGGTGTCGCCTATTCCATTATATGTAGTAACTGCATACTCAAAATTTTCTGATATATTTAAATTACATTTGGTCTTCAAAAAATTTGTCTACATTTGACATTGCAATTTGATCATTCTTACAATTTTTTAATTTATTCCTTATGTACATGTCTCTCATCAATATGACATAATTCTTATATATAATTGCACTAATTTGCAATTACATGAAAAATGTTATTTTACGTTCCCCTAATTTGATCATGTTTTATGTTTAACTATAAGGGTTTTTATTCGAAAATGTTTACTGCTCCTTATCTTTTTAATTATCGTAGCTAGGTCCGTCTCTGTGGGTAATTTAATTAACCATTGTTATAGTTTTAATATTTGCAGCTGTGACTCAATGGTTATCCCCAAGTTTGCCGCAATCACTTTTACTTATAAATGGATATATAACTTTAGATTTTGTAACTTTACATTATTGATCTCATAGATAGATTACGGTGAGTTTTTTTATTCTAACTTCTTATTATATTCCATATTAAATATAAGCGATTCGATTCTTTTAAAATTACATACGATATAGATTGACTACAAATACTTGTATTCCGATTTAAAAACCATAAATTAACCAATGAATGTAAATGTAAAGATGTATGAATACCAATACTGTGTTTTTACTTTAATTGATTTACCATTATTGTATAAAATAATCTCAGATAAAAGCAAACATCATCAGAAATATAATATTTTACATTCAGTAACAAATAACCACAAAATTCGTCGGTTTCAAGTTATTTTTAACCACCGTAACTTAATATGCGTGAATTTTAATGAAAATAATTCATATCAGAGCCGATTGTAAATTCATTTAAATGATTGTTATTTTATCCGATTGTATTTTTAAGGCCTGCCAGTGCTCATTTATGACTCATTTTCTTTACTATCTATAGGTATCCTGCTATATAATTTTGTAGAATCTGCCTGTAAACACAATTTTTTCTTTAATAAATGTTCTTAAAAATATTAATGTGATAATTTATTGACATCAATTGTAGCGTTATTTTTTTCTGCCTGTCTGAATAACCGAAGAACGGCTTGACCAATCTTAAACTGTCAAAAATGCCTAGTGAAGCGGGCGGGTAACTACCGGTTTACTGTATTTGTCTTGACTTTTTGTACCCATATTTTGTGTATTAAAATATGTTAGATGAGAACAGTATTATGATGTGAGACCCGACGTTTGGTTTTGTATGACAGGGTCAAGCCGCCGCCGCGCCGTCTCGTTCCGCTGGCGGTGTGTTGGTACCTTCGCTACGCATACAACGCCGTGCTATTCGTTTTAGCCGGGCAATACTTAATACACGCTTTTATTAGCTTGACCTACATATTGTATTATTATATTAATGTGTTCGTAACGTAGCTATACTCGTTATATGTTGCCGTAAATTAGCATTTTTGAGATATACCTACTGTTATAGATTCGTGTGGGCTGTGGGTCTAATGAAAAACGTATTGGTAGAGAAAGCCTAGATCATGATATATATGTTATTTGAACATAAAACGAATTGAAGTTCTGTATTGAAGTTACTACTATTTAATTAATTATATCATTAAGAAGATTTGTAAATGAAAAATTCCTTATTCAACTAAATTTAAAGTATTTGTAGCGAATAAACAACACACAGATAAATAATATGCATATTTTAACTTTTTGTACTTCTACTTGATATAAACTTTAAGTTTGCCAAGTCTAACACTCGTCCTTCTGCGTAGAAAAAAAGTCATACCTATATAATTATATAGTAAACACCTGGCTGTAGAGTTTATCCGGAGATTAGCGGGTTTAGTACCATCACTAAACTTAATTTTGAAAATGAGTACATAGATGTATATATATAGGTAGTATCAGATGTTATGTGACGATAACAACCGTAACCTTTTTCCAGAATCATTTTTTTGTGTAAACTGGTAAGACGACTGGTAATACGACTGGTAAGAGTATCTTTACAACAGAAATAAATGGTGTAGTGGTGGTACTGTCGTAAACACGGGTAGACTCTACCACGACTAATACGACTATCCTACAACAATGAAGAGAGAATGTCTTACGAAACTATCATATCGTTGAACAATTTTGTCGCTAACTATCGCAAACAAATTGTAGTTACGGTAACAAAGAGACTAACCAGCAACTTACCGCATCATACCTACTTATTGTATAATTTTCAACCGTAGAAACTAACGCGCAAACTAGGCCTTGGACGATTGCCACTTATACACAGATAGTCCAGAACTAGTGGATCAAGTTCGGCGTATCTTGCAATATTGGAAAGTTGTTGAAAGGACTGGCTCAAACAATTCCCTTAAATTTTGAAGAGGGTTTTTTTAACTGAATGATCTGTGGTCTTATACAGGGACGATAGAGAAAAAATTGTTATATAAAAGACTATTAAATAAACAATTTACTAGATAAATTAATGAACAAGAAAGTTTCAAACGCAAAAATGACAAAGCATATTTAATGTAGGGGATAATGTCTCATATTCGTTGCAGAATAATATGAATGTTAAAAGGTACGTTATTATAGGGTAGATTATGTTCATCAGATATACATTTTAGTTGAATTTTATAATT
>DWJH01000276.1:0-11793 GCA_018248735.1 Tagiades litigiosa | reverse complement strand
GATCATATAGCTCGTCGTGGATTATTACCTAAAAATTTTGTAGTGGTAGAGTCTATTCAAGCTCGACAGGGTCAGTACCACCACAACACATACTTCTGCTGTGAACCAACTCTTGTAGTTGTGTTTCAGTACGAAAGGTGTGCATACTCATTCATACATGGATACTTGAGGCCTTGTACTCTATCACAAACTATGCAATAGGTATTTCTGTGATACGAGTAATGTTAAGAATCATGCCAATATAATTTCCTTGACTACCAAAACCTAACACCAATAAACAAATGTTAATATATGTTACAATATCTTGGCCATAAATTAATCTAGAATTTAGGATATAACTCGCAGGGACCACTACTAACATAGCCACAGACCATTATGTGCTTCCCATAAAAAAATCAATATGTAACTATTTTCAATTTACCTTTTTAGCATTTCCATCAAGTCTCGCTACTGTTATGGTATCAGACACAGGGTCGGACCAGTAGATGTTCCTGGCAAGTGGGTCTATAGCTATGCTGTCAGGTACACCGCTACTGTGGATCACCACAGACTGCTCGCTGCCGTCTAAACGTGCTCGTGATATCGTCTTGGACTGCAATATAAAAAAAAAGTTTGAAAAATCAACACAAACCAAGAGTATGGAGACTTCTTTGGGATTAGCACCAAATTCTGCAGTAAAATAAATGTGGTTGGTTGTTTTAAGTGCTTCTGGATGTTTAAAGTACACCTCAGGTTTAGCAAATGAGTGAACAATCTTAAATTTTCCTTAATGCAGCCCTATTTGAGGCTATGATTCGTCATCATCACAACAAATTAGCAGCAAAGCAGTGATTTCTTTGAGAGTTAAAAGTACAAGAATTATGAAAGCTGGGCTATAATCCACCAGGCTGAATGTTTTCATGAAAAAGTGCCTTAAAAAATTTCTCTCCAAAATATTATTTGACTGTTAAAGTATATGATATTTTATGCTAAGTTAAACTTACCAAGCTGTCTGCCCAATAGATGTACTCGGTTTTGGGATCAAAGTCAACGGACAAGGCTCTCTTGAGGTCCTTGAGCGGCAGGGTATATGGTGAGAAGTCGGGCGAGTCCAGGGATATCTTGGAGATTGTGGATCGTTGTGCGACCAACAGCAGGGACTGTGGACTGTTGTAGCATGTCGTGTTGCTGCCTTCTTTGAGTTTCACACCTGTTGGGCATGCGCATACATAGCCTGAAAGATAACAGAGTGTTGTCATTTAAAATTGATATAAGCATGTAAACATTGTCTGTTCATCTTAAGAAAAACTATAAATGCATATTGGAATTGTTTTTTTAAACAATTTAATATTACTGTTTGCGTTACAACTAAGTTACTTATAAGTCTTTAGGCAAGCTTGTAATAATATTTGTTATATGGTTGTAATGTATGTTAAGGAAATAAAATTAAAATAAAAATTTAAAGTTGTTTTATTTCCACTTAGAATACATGTTATATGACAACATATATATCATCTTTATCACCAGAACCCATTAATTGCCTACTATGAATTGAGCTTGGGTTTCATGGTAACCGTGAAGGTTAGGAAATAGTTCATCAAAATGTCAATATTCTGATTGGCCTTTAAGTAACTTTAGAAACATTATGAACTCTGTTACACAAGTTTATTTGAATTGTTTATAAAAATGGATTAAAAACAGTCAAATTAAAGAAAATCAGAGGGAAGTACATGAGAATAGAATCTGAATTTTCCAATTTTAACCTCTGACCCATATGCAAGAAATAATACCTATTTACACAAATATATAACCACAACAATGTATTATTTATCTTTCAAATTAAAAATATAGACTCACCGGGAGGAGTTGGGGCTAAGAGACACAAATGTGAGCAGCCTTCATTATTTATCTTACAGGGATAGTTATCAGCCGGCAGTGTCTGCCTGCTTTCGTCATACACCTTGATGTCCACTGGGACAGGGTCCGATTTAATCAAGTCCTTAATTGGACCACTTGTTGATATATCCCACGTGTGAATTT
This sequence comes from Tagiades litigiosa, assembly GCA_018248735.1. Taxonomy (NCBI): domain Eukaryota; kingdom Metazoa; phylum Arthropoda; class Insecta; order Lepidoptera; family Hesperiidae; genus Tagiades; species Tagiades litigiosa. Next base: position 9,774 of record DWJH01000276.1, on the reverse strand, counting down.
TCCTTTGAAGATAAACAAACATCAATAAATTTTTACTGAGAAGCTGCTTTTGAATTTAATGTGAACTTTGAAAGGTGTGGGTAGTGACAATTTAAAAAATATTAGGGTGTGTTACTTATATTAAACTTAATGTAGAAGTGACTGAACTAATGATATAAAATACAGTTTTACCAGCTTATTCCAAAAATTAACTAGCAATAATAAATTTTTCAATTTATATTCACTTACCAGGTCTTCCAGTCAGTCCAAAATAGTCTATCATTAAAAATGGCAAGAGCATATGGATATTCTAAACCTCCTTTAACAATTCTCTTCCTGCTGCCACCATTAAAATCTATCACATCGACAAACTGTAGTTTCGCATCAACCCAATATATCTGATTTGTTGTGTAATCTATTGTGATTCCATTTGGCCAAAAAATATTATCTTTAACAATCACTTTTCTAGTTGATGGATCACCATTCATTCCAGCCCTCTCAATTTTAGGTATTTCGCCCCAATCAGTCCAAAACATAAGTCTAAAAAAAGGCATGAGATTAAATGTGTGAAACAATATCTTTTAAATATTGGTAACAAAATAATAGTCCTTAAACTACTAAAATGTGCTCACTTTGTATATTTAATATAGTATAGTAATAACTATAACATATTAAAGTTCAAAAACACTCACCCCTCACTGGGAACAACAGCTATCGCTCTGGCTAAGTCTACTTCAGACCAAAATAATACTTTCTTATGTTTCTTTTCTATACTTATAACTTCTATTCTATTAGTCTCTCCATCTGTCCAATATATTTTATCTGTATACCAATCTATTGCAATTCCAGTAGGTATTATTAGACCTTCTGACACTATTATTTGCTGCAGAAAAATGAATCCATTAAGTCACAAAAAAATTGATTTTAAATGAAATTGTTATTTATTAAATCAAGATCATGCAATAACAACTAAGAGTTAACAAAGGTGACCATATTTATGGGCACAACAAACCACACACTTAATTTCCGTTAAATGTCGAGTGCAGTCCGTTACAACTATAAATTATCTTAACTACAATTATTATTGTCACAATTGCTTTGCTACAGCTCAGCTGTAGTCATTTTTAATATCTTGGACATGCAGTATCAGTTGATTCACTGGAGTAGTAGTGGTCGTATTGATTTTAAGATTTCATAGATTACAAATTCCTTTATTGACATTAATATAGATGGTATAATCTGAACTTAATATGTTTAAGAGCAAGATACCAACACTTGCTCAAGGTCCTACTAGAAAACCACCACAAGGAATGTACTTTCACACTGTTTGTATACTTACTTTATCACCGGTATGGGTGCTGTTATAGTCCATGCACTGTATCAATTCTGCGGTTTGGTCAGACCAGCATATTAAATTTTTTCTGTACAAAAAGTCGACCGCAGTCCCTTGTTCTAAACCCTTTATAACAGCATTCACTTTGCCTAACTTAGAAGTATTCGCTATTCTAATGTCAGTGGTAGTAGAATACAATAACACCGGGTTACTAGTCGTTGAATAATAACCTGTAAAGAACAAAAAACAAAACGTCAACATTTACGTGAACTGCATATACACTTTTTCGAGTTTTAAGCTTTATTACTGTAAAATATTACCTTTTAACTGTAAGAACATCAACAAACAAAACACATGGACGAAGTTTTGTATTATTTTGTCTACTTGGACGATCCTCCGACGCTTCGTCATAATCAAAACAAATGAATTCCTTCTTTAGAATCTTTCATGAGTACTTCTAGTTTATTGAACTAACTAAGGCACGGTTTTAAAGTTACAAGGCGCGTCATGCTTTTATCTAACTCATTTATTAATACTTGTTATTAATTTAAATTCCATAATAGCTTTTACACAAATATTATATGAGCGGTAAGTAGCATTAATTTCGAGTTTGTAGTTGCATTGAGTTAGGTTGAAGAGTTTTAGAGACGATATCAACAAAGCAGATGCTGTACAGATAAAAAAGGAAATTTGTTGCACAGATTACTGCTCGGCTGTAATAGAGTAAAAAATATGTGTATTGTAACAGGTGTGTTGTCTTATGGAATATTGTTATTCTTACTTAACTTTTTATTCAATTTTACTAATAATAATAATACTAAATACCTAAACAGTTTGAAACTGTCCATGTCGTTTAAAAAGTGGACAATAATTTTAATGCAATCTAATAAAACATTAAAAATCTAAATGTATGTTAACAATAACAAAATAAATTTTGAAAATGACGTTGGCTGCATGATAATAATTATACATATTATCTCCTGTAATTATGTCGTAATTGGATAATTTTGAGACACATAGATTTAAATTGTGTGTAACAGCCAATAACACATCGGAAAGCAGAATGCGCGTGACGGCCATTGGCTTAAGAAGATATTTTAAAAAAGAAGAGAGTTAGCGGGGAATAATGCGCCTAGACATTTTATTGTTTTGTATTGAAAAGGATTTGTGCGTCATTTTTGTGCAGGCGATTAAAGATATTCGTTATTGATATATGTATTTATTTTAAAACCCTTTTGACCATATTTCATGTGAATTTCGTTGGAATCCTTATTATAACGAATAGTCAATCACACACGATAAATACACATGTCATAAAAATCGTGAGGAAACCTATCATGGTAAGTTCAAAATGTTTTCGGCAGTGAATGAAGTTTGCCAATTCTTATCTAATATGTTAAGCCAGTGTTTGTGAAATGGTTGTGATTATGAAAATGTTGTAAGTTAATTTATTGAGCAGCAACAGCTCTCTTGTTAAGTGTTGTATTACTTGTATTAGAAAAAATCTTAATTACATATGTATTCGTGGGTTTTTAATTTAATTTTAAAAATTTACAAACAAGTTTACAACAACTACAACGTTACATAATTTGCATTTAAAGCAGGTACCAAGCTTGCAATGTGAAGATATTATAAAACTTTCAAAGTAATTCAATAAAAGTTAATACGATAAGTACCTAGCGTCGGTGAAATGATTTCAATCTCTGTAAATAGCTTCAGTGATTTCCTGCATTACGTAACTTCTCCGGACCCGCCGATATCCTTAATTCCATTTCGATTTCCTGTTATTTTGTGGCTATGTGACAAGATTTCCAAATTGTACCGGTGTATTTTCGTAATAATTTTGTGTCATAAAATTCTATAGACTTTTCTCTCGAAGCCTTGGTGGGAAAGTGTATATAATACGTGAGAATTATTTATATTATTGTCATCTTTTAGAAGAACGATAGACTTGCGAGTGTTTAAATCCTCATTCAGCAAACCTCTCTACTTCGTCAAAATTAAACGATTGAAATGGAATATTACGTCTTAATAACTGATTTAAGGTAACAGTGGCATCACGAGTTATCCATGTTATGTGCAAAAACATATTTTTTTTATCGAATTCAAACAAGTTTTTGTATTTTCGTGACAAAATTGCCTGCAATTTCGCGAACTAAGCGCGATATTACGGGATGTCGCAATGCCGCCAAAACTTAATCCCTTGACTCGGCTGTAATAAATCGAAAATAATAGTCGTTACAATATATGAAATTAAAAAAAGAATGTCGAGATACCTCTATCCAATTGCAATTTTTTGTATTTTAAATGCATGGCGCAGGTAACCTCTTCCAGCACTCGCTTGAAGGTACTAACCTAGCATTAAACTGCACTTCCCCGGTGCCACATAGGCCCCTCATCCCCCGTTTTGTCGCCTCAAGAAGAAGATACCGTATCACTATTCTGCTCCCGACCTACATGGACGAAGCATCAATTGTCTAACCCGCTAGCTTTCTTTTTAAACCATTTAGCAGAAAATTATGTTACAATATATTTTCTGAAAATTCAACTCGGTTCGCGTTCAGAATATAGTCTGATCAACTAGATTTTTCGCCACGGCTCATTTTCGAAATCGTGACTCTCCGGAATTCACGCGACACTCGTGTTCGGCGTTTTCGCGGAACGCCACAAAGATTCATTACTCAATAACAGTGCATCATTCTTGAAATATTTAAATAAGTTCGTAAATTTGATAGAGGCAAATAATACTGCGGTTTCTCTTTTTTATTTTTGTAAGACTATAGTCGGTATGACTGTTTGTCAACAATTATTTTAACTTAGTCGATCTTAAAAAAAACATTATTTAAAATATTGTTATTTACTCCTTGTTTCCAGAACTTTCCAACGCAACATCGATATTGATGAACGGGAATGCTGTGAAAATGAATCCTAGTGGTGATGATGATAACGGACATGTTCATGTGTGTGATGATAAATTATAAGTTCTTTAGACTATTAAAAATACTACTAAAATCTCAATTAATTTAGATGCAGTAAAACCAATTTCCAACTTGTTGATATGGCAAATTTAATTAGTAATACCTAATAGTTATTTTGTAAATAGATTCTAGTCGCATAACTATTCCTATTGTAAATAATAAACAGATGTATATTCCTAATAATACTTAGTAAGTTAAAGTATTTTGACACTACAATAGATTTCTATTTCTTGTATTGTTAAATATTTTTAAATCTCTATTAAAAAAGACGTTTAGCGTAAGCATATTTTTCCCAAATGTGGTATTAATAAGTTTTTCTCTAATGTAAGGTTAGCAGCTCTTGTATGTATACGTTTTATTTTTGACTTGAGAAGATGGTATCCTTATACGCCGAGCTAAGCTCCGCCGTTCAGATACTTTTAATTGTCAGTTTTATTCTATTATTTATTTTGAGATGTAAATAACTGACAATATGCATACATTTCCTATAAGGATTTTTGTCTTAGATATAGCTTTTCGCTTATCTTATGATTTGTTTGTGAAATTAAACTTATTGTTAATGTTAAGACATTTCTTTTATTTTCTTCTCCTTCTTCCTTTCTTCTTTCAATTCAATTAGCAAATCTCAAAAAAATCTTGTTGTCTCGACTTCGTTTTACGCTCGTGTTACAATATTATTGAATCAATGTCAACGCTATGAATTTATAAAATTCGAATAATTGAAAAAGCGAATGACGCGTTACAAATAACTAATTTCAATGTTCCGAATATTGTTCCAAAAAACAATGTTGGAAACATTGTGAATAAATATTGATAACTTTGGGAATAACTTAAATATTCTAGCTGACGTTCATAACTTGGTTCGCATTTTATGTAAAAAACTAAGACAAACATTATTTAGAGGATCGAATTGTGAATCCAAATCTAAACCATTCTCGATTCACTCAAACACAAAATTTCATTAAAATTGATCCAGACCTATAGGAGTCCAGTCAAGTGCACGCATAGAAGAATTATATATATAAAGGCATGCAACATTTTAGTGTTGGTACAGACAATCCGAGCTTGATACCCATCAATAATGGTAGTGAACCCTCACTACCACACGTATTTCTGCTGTAAACATAATTCTAGTATTGTAACACAAAAATATGCACTGGATGGAACCGAAAACAGGTATGTCACAAAAACCCAAGACTTTTCAGCAAACAGGGTCACTGCCAGTAAACAAAAAAACGAAGGCATATCCCGAAGTAATACATAAGCTCCTTAACATGTTTGGCATCTTGCCTGGGCTTATAGAAGGCAAAATTATGGACATCTTTCGAACAGGGTCTGTAACTTTTGGGGCTATAGATACGATATGAGTAGTTTATTACGAGTTTATGATAAAGAAAATAAATAGTATATATCACTTTTTCGTAGAAAACGTTAACCTAAGTAATGTAATCCTTTGCCCGATCATACTCATGTCAAGTCATGCATTTCCAGGTTACGAGATGTACAGTGCACAAAATAGTCTTTGTCTTTTAAAGCTCGTGTAATGATGGACAGGCACGTTTTGTGTCTTAAAGTTTGCAAAGTAATGTTGTATTGTTAATATATTATTAGCGTCTTATTTGATGCATAAATCTACCAATTATGAAACATACATACACACAATATTGAAATCTTCCAAAGTTATTGAACAAAATGTAATATAAAAAGCATACAGTCGAATTCAGAACCTCTTTATTATTGGGAAATCGCTAAAACATACTTGCATCGAGATTTTATGAGATTTTTCATTACATTGTATCCGGCATTTGTACAATATAAACAATCTTGAAAAATAAAAAACGTAGGGTGAGATAATCATCCATTGTTGACAAAATTTCCCTTTTATTAAAATTTCCCAGCTAAATATATGTAAACATTAAACGTAAAATACTGCGAAAAAGTTCACTCGAACGAAAATGATGTCATTAATTGGAAACATTTTTTTACGAACGCGCAGGCGAGATCAAATTTTGCAGCATCGTCCTACGGGGGATCCATGGTCAAACGGTGTTTTCATTTAAGGTATTTCTATAAGTCGTTGTAGGTTATTCTATCAGGAAACGGCGTATTCTATATATAACTATACTGTAATATAGTTAATATGTCACTACTATTCACCGAAGACTATCTAGCAGCATCTGTCTACTACATATGCATTTGGGAATACTGGCAATGTTATTCTATTGATTTTAAATTTCCTCGCGCATAGTCCGAATGTTTGCGGTTTATTCGAATTGCCATTGAATGCGTGCAGAAGATAAACGAATTAATCTGAAACTGTCCAATGGCCACGCGAATTTGATTTTGTTAATTTTATAAATTCAAAAAAAATTGATTGAGATTAGAAGAAGTGGTTTGGTTTCGCTGGCTATATGTATGTCTGGTCATCATTCGGCCCATGATAAATGTAACCTACCTCAAACAGAACGATTGAAAAATCGATCACAGATGCGTTGTTACTCTTGAAATCTGATTTGGTCAAATTGAAACAAAACTCGCAAAAGTTGCTTTACGACATCTATTTAATATAGTAAAATATCAACTTCAAATAGCATCACACGTTAACAAGTTGACACAGTTTGTGTTAATTTTCCTCGCTGTGAAATTTCACTAATCACAAAGATTCAGGATGAGCAGATACCCATTACAAGTTTAGGGGCCGATGTGTGTGATCAAACTTTGGATCTAATTACGAAATCGGATTCGTTCGCCTACAAAATCGCTTCCTGTGATTCCCTCGGGTTTGCACTTTCATTACGGAACGATGAAAGCGTAAAAGACGAAGGATTTTTTTGCTTTTTATACCAAATTCCGAGTTGGTGAACAAAAAGTGTGGTAAATTATAACATTCCTAGAAGTTGGATCGCAAACAAATTTAATGTTTATCAAATAATACAATTACAATACAATACAATTAATGTTTAATTATTTATAAAATATATTATATAATATATTAAATTGTACAAATAATTACTATTATTATTATAATGTTGCAGTGGATCTTAGCGTATAAAGTGTATAACAAGATTGGTTTAGGAAATATTATAAAAAGAAACTAAGCTATATAGTCCTTGATAATTTCAAAGCATTCCTAGCATGTTTGTAAATTAAAATCTACAAAGTTACTTATCATTCATATAATTACATTAGATCGAATTAGTACAGGTATACCTACATAGGTTTATGAAATTAATTTACTCAGACACTAACGAATTTGCTAAATGAAATTATCTTGTCGTGCGAATGGACACCCCATGGAATATTCGTTTAATGTGATTGCCTTACGCATGCATAAATGCGGTACCCATCAATTTTCATTTCTAGCTCCGAAGTACTAATTTACTCGGCGAATGGTGACATTACAGCCATAGTCAATTAAGTGATATTAAAATAGAATGTAGGTTTTGTACAACTACAACTAAATATCTTAATATCATTTGTACAAAATTAAAGATACAGGTAGTATTAATACAGACAGTATTAAACTGATCGATATCATGTTTAAGTTATCTTAACTAATCAGTAAAAGGTGTGGTCTAAGAACCAAAATTTCAATGCTATGTTGATAATATGCTAAGTTAGCGCAAAAAAGGTTGGGTGAATTGTGTCATGTATCATCAGGCTTGTTTGCCTGGCTTTGTACCGTCATTACTTTGGTCTGTCATTATACCGACAATATTTAATATTCTATTGATTGATAGACATCCAGCTGATTTAGCGCCAGATAATTATGTCATATCATGATAACATTATTATCAGTATACAAAGTTAAAAATAAAATTAGAATTTTTTATTTTGCTACTATTATGATGTATATAAATATAAATATAACACACAAGTAAAATTAAGTCACATTTAAAATTTACTAATTACGTAGACCCAGTTTTAGACGTTCGTTACTCATCTTGTTTCTTCCCAAGGTAGTTGCTTCCCCACGAAGTCTGCAAGTCAAGAGTTAATGAACTTAATTGAAAGTGAAACCATGTGTGCTACTTCAGAAACATTAAATTTATTACTTTAAGACCTTGCTCATTATGAGCTGTTGACACTAGTAAGAAACCTAAACTGAAAAACATCCTCTCTCTGGCCTTAATTGAAAGGAAAAAATGGCCGAAACTGGAAAAACATAATTTTTTGTAAATCTTCTTTATTTTTTTATAAATTAATTGTAAATATTGTATCGTATATATTTTATGTAAATCTTCTTTATTTTTTAAATTAACTTGCAGTTCGCCTGATGTTGTAACCACTGCAGTCTATAACAGAGCATACCCCAACTCAATTTTTGTTCTTTGTTTGGTCAGCAACAAATGCGTTGTTACTCCCAGTTAAAATTTATCCAAATATCCTGGTCTAGCGGATCACTCACATGTCTTAAACTGAAACCTAATTCGTAAAATTTGTACAAGTGAAATAGGTGTGGTGGTAGTACTCTAAAACCTTCTAGCCCACTTTGGCTCTACCATCACTAAAACTGCATTGGTGGTTGGGCTGCAGTGTTCACTATACATATCAGTTGGATTTATTGGTTCAGTAAAAATTTATGTTAACAAATTTCCATACTATAGAAAATTTAATATACTCCTGGAATATTTTCATGCTATACCTTTAAACGGGTTGTTAACTCCAAGCTTTGAAGCAAATAGTCTAATAAAAAACTAATCCAATCAGTTTAAAATGGTCCGTCTGCATGTTTCATTTTAAAGAAAAGATACAAAACAATCACTCAAAGATTTTGTACATAACACGATTATTTCACTTTTTCCACTTCTGATTTTGAGCAATCTCAAATAATAATGAATATTGTTATCACATCGTTACAAGTCATCTCTCACTAAACTTTTTAATATTGTTTAGATGTATACTCTTTAGTTTTGTTTATTGTTTACACATCCGTAACTTTGAGGGTTGTACACAGTCTGACAAACCAAGGACCAGTGGTTCGATTCCTGGCGGGGATAAACATTTATTTGACAGATAAATGTTTATTTTTTGGTGTTGGGTGTTGTGTTTTATGTGTTGTCCGTGCTACACGCGACACAGGGAAACCTAATAAATATATGAGTGTGTAAGCGTCTTTTTATTATATGAAATTAATTTAAAATCTTTCACATTTACGTCCAGCGAATATCCCTTCGTTTTTCGATTCGTTTTTGTGAATCTAATACACGGTGTTCTCTCAAAGGGTTGTCACATACTGTGACAAATAGCACGCTGTAGGACAGACGTGGGTGCCATAATCGGACAGGGACGTTTACATCCCAATGTAATAACATATTTGAATCCCTACCGACGGACGTATTACATTTATTATATAGAGTTTTGACATATTCGGAAGGGGAGAGGGTTAAAAAAACAATAAAATATTACTTGCTACGACGAAGAAAGAAAACTCTATCCTAGCTCGACGGGGTCAGTACCACCAACACACCTATTTCTGCTGTG
>DWJH01000275.1:0-11797 GCA_018248735.1 Tagiades litigiosa | reverse complement strand
GTCACTTAACATCAGGTGGACTGCACGCTCGTTTGCTACTCTTTACTGAATAAAAAAAAAATTTTTTTTTCTTACATTCTTTCATACATAATTAGGTCCAAATTCATGTAAGATTAAGTAAATATTCATTGTCAAGGACACAAACTTATTATTTCATACTAATAATTCGAGCCGGATATCACCCGGGTGAATTTTGATCACAATCTAAACTTCAATAGTTTAAGGTTTGCGTTGTGCGCCAACGCACACAAAGAAGTTAAAATAAAATAATTTGATACAAACATTTTCTAGACAATTACGAATACACCCAAAATATCAGCCAAATCGGTTGAACCGTTTTCAAGTTGTTACGGGTTAAAATGTAAACAAAGAGTTACCTTATTTAAAACTTAATAAACCTCAATCATCACAACCATTGTAATTGTAGAAACCTTATCACAGACCAATATAGAAATAAACCAAGTAGATTAATATTACATAACAAAGTTATGATATCTTTTTAAGTTTTAAATATAGGCATACGAGTACAATACTGTGATAACGAATCACCTTTGAAAAGATCTCTTAGGCGTATTGACAGAGGTTTCCCAATATTAAAAAAGTTGTACAGGCAACAAAGACTGTCCAAAAGAAAATCTAATAAATTCAATAATTCTTAAGTGTCGAGAGAGCATTGTCACAAGGCGAAAATAACATTCTTCGGATAATAATGAGTGAAGAGCTTAATTGAATTTGTGTCGAAAGTTTCGAAGAATCAAATAAAATACTCAATTTTCTTTTCACATTTTCGCAGTACTTACGAATGAACAAGGAGATTAAAGATGTTTCAATATTGATCATTATCAGATATCCGATGCCACTTTAGAAAATTAAAATGAGTTTTGCAATATTAAAAACTTACTTTAACTCGGGTAACTTACAATTAAAATACTTTTCATTGTTTTATGTTTCAAACCGTGTAAGACAAAAACCTTCATTTTGACTCTTTTAGATTTACATAAGTAGTAGGTAAACAAAGATACAGTTCATCTGTTGTTACGTGAGTTCCGCAGTTAACAAAAACCGTCACCTCAAACAAGGCCTTTATACCACCGCATTTTTACTTGTAAGGGTTTTCTTGCATTTCAAAAATCTTTCACGTGTCTGTACCTACACCCTACAAACTGAAATAAAACAAGGCGAGTGAAAAGTTTGCTCACAGTTATAAAATAGTAGTATTACTTATCTATAAAAAGATCACTGCGTTGAGGGTAGCAAACGATAACGATTTTAAATGACCACTACAGCATATGGTATTGTATCCCTGATACGATGCTACCCTTGGGGTTTAAGCTGTTCTTGATATGCGGGCACCCAAACCTTAACTGAAACAAAACTTACAAGAGTTGATTGATAGTCGAAGTAGGTGTGATGGTGGTACTAGCATCATTGAGCTAAGATAGAACCACCGGCGCTAACTACTCAATAATAGGTATATGTTATTGTCCATATGCCTATTTGATAAATTTTAAAGCATAAAAAACTTAGATCGGCCATACTGGCTGCGCTATTAACTGCCTCTATAACTGTATCGAGAACCTTAACGAGTTAGAATTCCAATTCAGCTTGTGATCACTTCTAACTGAGGGCTAGTACATAGTGACCTTGCATTCGCCTACTAGATGAGGCTCGCTCGCCTCGTTCGCCAATCAATATCGTTACAGGTACATGTTTTGTTACCTCGCGCGCCATTAACAATCGTAAATATAACATTAATGAGAAATACAATAACATCTGTTAGCGGTGAAAGCCTACATCTTTGCACTAACGTGGTCCGTGAGCAAACTCTAAGGAACGCAGGAAATTTTCGAGTTATGTGCGATATTAGAATTAAAATATCATGCCCATTAACGGTGAAGATAATTAAATAAATTATTTACTTTCTACATTTTGTCTTTAGTTGTAAATAAAATCACTTTATTAACATAACAATTTTTTAACTAAAATCCATTTTCACTTGAGTTGAACGTATAAAAAAGATCGCTCAATCAATCAGACGTTAATCTAAGTACAAAAATATCCATATAACTAATATGAATTGAAATATCTATCATCTAATATGCTATAGAAACTCGACACAAAGAACGGAGTGGCACGTCTTGCATCTCAATGGCAGCTACGAGTTAAAACCGAATGAAAGATCAAGGATTTATCCCTTTTCGATGCAGTGAGATAAACGGCGGCCAACAATTTTCAAAGAGTTTTCGCGAAGGATTTCTATTTATAAAATAAACATTGATGTTTCGCTTTTTGTTCAATGAACACCATTCATTCATGAATAATCCCATCATATATACTGGACTGCATTTCAGTTAACGCTTGAGCAATTCCCCTATGTTAAGTGACCAGTAAAGAACGTGACAATTTTAACTTTAAATAGTCATTGTACTCTACGAAGTAAATTGCTGCACCTAAATTTTTAGTTTGTTTTATAAAACATCCCGTGCAAACTCTTGCCAATGGACAGCTTGCAGTTCGCACAGGTTAGCTTCCACGCGGCTACTCCAACGATATCTAGGGCGATAGAAAGAAAGAAAGAAAGAAAGAAAGAAAGATAGAAAGGAGTGGCGAGTTCTCGTGTCGAAGGCCAAGACTCACTTTGGGTCGCTGCGCCAAAGATGTGGTAGTAGTATATAAAACATACTAGACAGTTTTAAAATTACTGGCATAATTACTGAAAATGGGTTTTTTAATACTCGACTGTAAATATAAACTAAAAACTTATTTGTAACTTATTTTGAGGAACATCCCTGGTGTAGTGTCAAAATCAAAGTTCTAGGAATAATATAATAAAACGAGACTCCTTCGAAAATATTCCATTTTTATTACAAAAAAATATTTTTATAAATCAGTTTACAAAATAACTGATTTCTAAAGAACCCGAGTTGAGATCTCCATCGTTTTTAAATCGGTGAAAAATAAAACTTACTTAAGGAACTTCTAAATAGAAATAGGTGTTATAGAGGTCCGTCTATCTACAAAAACAATTTAGTACCTAATGGTTAGGACCTTCCAAAACTTTCAACCATCACTAAATTGTTATTGTAGGCTACGTTCCGTTTGAAAGAGCAAGGGCGATCATTCTTTGACAGAATAATTCATTCGGGTCTCATGTGTCTGAATACGTAGTGTCACTGCTGTCACAAAGCCCAGTACACTGAAGGGTGAGTAATTATATTACAAGGGTCGGTTTTCGAACAAGTCAAAATTTTCAGTGAGTTATCATTGTTATATATTGTTTTATTATTGGTATCTCAGAATATAGCTTCACTTTAAATACATTGCTATTTGACGTCTTCGCCTTGTTAACTTTGTTCTTGTAATAAGTAACAAACCTTAAAACATATTTTTTTTATCAAATTATTATTCTAAACTATTCTCAGATTCCCTTGAACAGATACAAAAAAACATTAAAATCCGTCCAGCCGCTTAGAATAAATTCAGGACACACGCACAGAAGAATTTTGTATATAAAGAATATACAATGTTTTATTTAATATACAACAATAACATATAATATTAATTACAATAAATACTAAAAATAAAAATATTATATAAACAATTTAATATCTTCTTATGTACAATTGTATAAAATATTAAATATTAAACAAAAAATCGACTGGGATCCGAAATAAAATATTCCAGTGTAGCGAAATGATTTTCACTGAAAACCAATTTCGTACTTAACAAAATTCAGAGCTTTCATTATTGCAATTTAACATAACACACTGAAGTTAATTACGGAGAGATGTTGTGCATAGTGCATGGTGTACACATTGAATAAACATTCATTAAATTGCAATCATGTAATGGTTTCATCGCGATGCCGTATAAAACCTTTTAACGTCAATTTTTTTTCAGTTTTCATTTTTATACTTCAACAAAACATCTTAATATATCGTTTGATATTCAGTTCATCATATTTTAAAACATTTAACAAGTACTCGTTTTAATTTTTTCGTTTATTTCGAATTTGTCTAAAATATGTTAAACAGTATATGATAAATATAGTATATCATATCTTTTAATAAACAATCTATATTTATCTTAAATTCAAACTTTTTTGACTGTAAACTATAACTGTTACCTACCCTTCTCTAATTTGTAATTAATTCCCTTTAAGCCTGTCCCTTGAAAAGTAATATTTTAATTTGCCTCAAGTTATAAGCAGGAATTGCTGCAAAATTGCTACCAATGTTCTAACCGTCTGCCCACTTTAAGTGTTAATTTTGTGCTCCGTCCTGACTGTTATCAACTAACTTTTGCATAAATTCAAATAAATTTATATCCAGACAAAACAGACTAAGAAAATATTACAATTATTTAAATGGCTTCTATACGACTACGCTACTACTATTTAGGAAAAGTCTACGGAACCGCTATGCAATGTGAAATAGTATTTGTTTCCAGCACTAATAAAACTGATATCTGTCCCAGAGCCTTATTTTTAAAGATTTGGAAAAATGTCTGCGGGCGTATCAAACTTAATGGAGAACAAAAATACGAGAATAGTAAAAAAAAGCAAAATTTACCTGAATAATTCACAGTCGATATATTTTATTAATAAGTCAGTGTAAGTTGAAATTCTCGAATTGTTAGTTGTATTTCACCAGTACCAGTACACAAAACAATGTTCCTTCAACGATTACAGATTTCAGAGTAAAATATGAAACTATAAGTAGCTTTAGGCTTATTCCGCCCGACTGATCTTGTCTTTTGTTCATTGGTAAATTTTGATATCGTCTGAAAATAAAACTGTAACATTCTCTAAAGAAAACATAATATCAAGATTATTTTACCTGAGCGAATTGTTAAAAATTCTTAAAACTTTTCTATAGAAATAAATCGGCTTGCAGATATGAATAGAAAAGTTTTGTTCCATTCTAGGCATTGAGCTTACAGAAATACTTTGATTCATGTTTAGCCTTGGCTTCTAAACTGAGGTCGGAAAACTATACAGACTTGAACACGAGCTGCCCATTGGCGTATAATATACATTTATACTTTAACAGAAGACAAACTGAAAAGTTATTACAACTTTATATTATTAAATTATGAAATATAAAGAAGTAATTCAAATGTATTGAATATTTTTCAGAGTTAAATGTGACCCGGGTTTAAGTGACAACAAACAACAAATGCGACGGTAACCGACCTCAAGCACTAAATTGACGTATTTGAAGTGTTACTTTTCATACACATACAGGACGATCAACCTTTATGAGACCAGTTATAACTGCGTTGCTACTCTTGAGGTCAAAGCGAGTCACCTCAAGAATCAAAATTACAATTGGAACTGTTTTCAATATAAGGTTTATGTTAATTTCCAAAAATGAAGCGTCGAAAATTAATCGACTGAGGAACAAAACGAATTGTTTTAAAGAGTTATGAATTAACTCCAAAAGAAATTTATTATTCCCTACATAAATACAAGTACATAAGAATCCGGTGCTGTTTGTTATTAGCGTGTGAAACTGGCCATATTGAAACCTAGGAGGGCAGGCGATCAATACTTTGAATACCTTGATAACAACTGTTAAAACATGATTCTGTTTCAGTATGTTAAAATAAGGCTCGCTTTAATGACGGACAACGTAAGTAAACATAAGAGATCTTCATGAAGTTTTTAATTGTAAATTTAAATATGTTTTTGTTAAAATTATTATTAAACTGTCCTTCGTGAACAAACGTTGCATAACTTTCTCCTTTAAAATATGTTTCATATACCTACCATCTACATTTAAGTTGTGGTAATTAATTAATTATTATTGTAAATTTATATATGCATCAGCATCACACAGATCACTGTGTGAATAATTCGCATTGAATATTGGTCGATTAATTTTCTACTAATTTTGTTAATAATTTAAGGAGTATTATTTACAAAAATATCATATGAATATATTTTTATGAAAACCAATTTAAAAACACCTGGGTATTTTTAGCATTAAAGGGAAAATAATCTTTATAGGAGGGATTGGTTAAAAGTATTTGTATTATTGTTGTATAGAAGTTTGTTTTGACGTATTTTGTTACATCTATGAACGAAAAAAAGGGTGGCAAATCACATATGACCAGCACGGAGAAATATGGTCTCACTTTCATTTTTGGAACCACGCTCATAGTAAGTACGTCAGTGATGGATTGTGATGATAAGAGGTTTATTTCTTCGAAATGTTATCTTTACGCGGTTTTTCAATGGTGTTCAGTAAGTAGATAAAACAGTTCAAATTTTAGGCGCTCATTCTTCTACTTGACTAAGTAGGTCAAGTACGACAGCAGGTGTGATAAAGAATTCTTTTATCGGCGCCGCTCAAATATAATTAAATTTTCGCCTTCATTACTATTTAATAACGTTTAAAAATTTACCAGCAATTTCTATTTGTTAACTTTTTGTGATTTGCCGTTGATTTAACTCAAGTTAAATTAGATGGTTGGTAGATGCTATACAACCGTCTTAAAGTTATAATCTTATCCTTCGGAAATGTACTTCCTTCTGCATATGCCCTTATTTGGACCTGTGATAGTGATATACAAAATTTAATAACGATCACGATTCACGAACGATTTAAAGAGTTGAGACGTAAAAACATAATAAATAAACGAACAAAGTGACATTCGCGCTTATAATATTAGTTTCAATAATATCAGGCATTGACGACGAAAGTTAAATTAACAATATAGTCGCAATTGAGAAAAATTATAACCAAAGTTAAACTTATCTGAAGCCTAAATCTGCTGTCACTCTTTTTTAATGAATGTTATGTTTTTTTAATGCGGTAAGCCCTAATCAAAATATGTGACCGTTTTTCATAGCAACAAGGTAATAACATCTTTAATCAAGTCAAATGGTTCTCAAGTCATTATATACTTGTAGCAGTATTGAGTTCAGTCGAATAATTACTTGAACTGTTATCTAGAATTACATACGTGCCCGAGCATTGACGATTTACACTGATGCTGTATCTCATTACGGTCGGATTGCCCAATTACGGGAGCATACCAACACAGCATCGCATTCAATCGCTCTGTGCTTAGTGCTATCAAATTCGTAGGGAACAAATTATCTCACGCAACAGAGGATTTTTACACATACAAAACAAAAGTTAATATTATAACCAAGTACCTATAATAAAGTTTGTATTTGCAGCAGTATATTAACTGTACCATTGTGACAAAGGGTAACTCCAAGGACTTCATGTTTATTTGGTCCTTCCTTGATTGTCACTTCTTTTCTACATATCCACACGTTCTTAACTAAAAAATTGGAAATGGTTTTAAAGTAAATAGGTTAACTCTTCATTGAGTTAAAATTTAGTAGCAATACTATGCCCATAGGAAATAATGAATGGTCTAGTGGTACAAAATAACTATGAAACACTGTCCACGCATGCAGTCGACACGTTTACCTTATAACTCTTTGACCACTTGCCAAAAAAGCGCCACCGGAGATATAAGTCGGGGCCTTTTTGGCACACTGGCTCGGATCTATGCGGCGATTATGTCATGCACGGCGATTTCGAACTGCCGTTTGTTTTTCCACTCGCCACAAACAAATATCATCGCCGTTTTATTGTCGTCCAGAAGCCGGGACGTCCGATTCCGAATGCGAACGGCTTGATATTTTCGGAAGGTCACCCTGCATGCTTGATTTACAATGCCCGATGCTTCACATCGCATTATCGCGCGGATTTTCAATTTTACCCACCGGCAGATTATTTATAAAAAATACTTATTGCTGAATCATGAAAATATTATCGCTTTTTATTTGTACAAAAGTAGTCTCTTCATACTCGAATGGTTCAGTATCACCATAATACTTATTACCTGCTGCTTTCTGCTAGAAAGAAACTCTTATGAGTGGTGTTTGAGTATAAATAGCTAAAAATAATCTGCAATAAAACTATAGACGTCCCACTAGACTAATCCAGATCTTTATATCTTTGTCCGCTTGACCTACATATTACTCAGTGAACACATGCCTAATATTAATAAATTTATATAAATTACGTTATGTTCTGACAGACAATATAATACGTAATTTCAAAGAAATGCGGCTTTGAATTTTTTCTATGTTTTCTTTTAATTCTTGCCACTTCACTATATCGTGCTTTGTCGCGCCTAAATCAGTTTTAGGTTAAAAAAACGGTTATAAAAATAGTACTGATCCCTACAAAATTTGCCCCAAGTTATTTTGTTTTGTATGAGTACTTTCAACTTTAACCAATGATACGTTTTTATCGAACATCCTACTTGCAAACGCCATTGCGCCGGTGGAAGTGGTCAATCAGTCTGGATGACCTGCAAGTCTAGATACATAGGGGCTTGTTAGTCTACTTTTAGCCCACGAGCTCGTTATAAACTTTACATCGCTTCCTACACAGTTTCAATCATAAGGCCGGATGTGCAAGTGTTATTTCAAGTATTTTATTGCTCACTGCATAGTTTTGCCGGCGGTTTTAGTTTACATGACAACATCCTACCTTTATATTGATACTTAAAATTATATTAATTGTTTTTGTTATTGGGATACGACATATATCGTTGGAGAGACCTGATATGTATCGAACCATGCAGATATTATCATAAAGATAAAATAAACTATAGAAATTATATTTTATTTAAATAAAAAAATCCCAATTTTACATATTTAATTTTATTTCAATTATAGTTAAAGTATAGGGATACTTACACATATTTCACAAAACAATCAAATGATAACAGTCTATTTATCTTTTATCTTTATTTACATAACATTCGTAAAGGTATTGCGTTTTTTGTGCGTGTTTTAGTTGTCTAAATTCCAATGCAATTAATCTTCTTTTATAATTTTTTACTTAGAGAATTCGTTTATAATAATAATTTATAGTACATATAATATTTTCCGGATGTTTCTATCTTTGATCAGGAACTTAAATTTGTGGCTGTATAAAGTTAAATTAGAATGTCGTTTGCGTCCCGTCCTTTCCTAATAGGATTCACGGGCCATTGTGATTCTAAGTTCTTCTCCGTTATTCACCCCTAAAATGGCTGAAGCCGTGCGTGTGCAATATTAATTAGCAATAAACGATTTATATCGCGTCGGCTGATAATACAGACGCCGTGTGTTTGTGTGGATCGACCGGTGACGCGGATGCCCCTCGTGGTCGAGACCCGAGCGACGCGCGCGCACCACTCGCGTTCACGTCTCTGCGTAAAAATAAAGTCCACAGCGCGCGCTCGTGTACTAACCCATTTATAATTATTAGTAAATCGCTGCACGGCTGCTCGACTGCCGCAGCCGGCGACCGCTCGCGAAAAAGTAAATTAGTTAACCTCGAACCCGAACTAAATGTTCTACGTACTGTAAGCCCTTGCGCGATCTTCATAGTGGACGATACGATATCCCTAGTACAAGCGCTATACGTAACGACTCACCGAAACCGCAACTCCTACGCTTTGGTTACCGGTACGGCGGAAAGTGTATGTGACTGATTAAACATAGGTGTTTTGTGCTTGTGATTACGTGTATCAGTGATAATAGTGAAGTGATAAAGAAATATGCCTGACAAACCAAAGCGACGTAAAAATAATAAAAACAAAAGAAAAAATAAGAATAATAGGAATACTGTAAATAAAAGTAATAGTGACAATAACGATACATTTTCTGTGACTTCCTCTGAATGTCAGGATGATAATTTAGGTGATGGTTGCGAAGATAATCAATCCGTGTTAGATATTGAGACCAAAATAAATGTTTTAGATAATTCCATTGTAATTGGAAATCCCATATTAAATAGCACCGACTGTATTGTAGAAACTGATAATCAGATTTTACAGTCGTCATGTATAAATAGTGAATTTAAATCAGATCTTACAGATAACCCATGTAAATCTAAAGACCAAGACATATCTGAAGAACATCTAACTTACGTAGTAGAAACCCCTGATGCTAAAAAGCCAAATAAATCAAAATTAAATAATGGAATGAAGAGTAAAAGTGTTGATAATGACGAATCACCATCTATTGTCGAGATTACTGATGACTGCACTATCCCACCAGAAAATGAAAAAAATTTGGATGTAATAGCGAACACTCATATAATAATAACTGATGCGGAATCAGATGTAGAATGGGAAAAAATTGAAGAATTACATGAAACTACAAAGCCAGACAATCTATCAGTTGAAGCTTTCTCGGTCACTACGTTTCCACTTGAAATAGCTGAATGTAAACAAACGAAATGTTTAAGTTCCGATCAAGAAAAATCTTTAAGATGCTATTTACAAAGTCTAAATCTACCAACATCGTCTCACATAAATTCATTAGAGATTAAAACAGAAATCGAACAAATAATTGATAGAGAAATTAAGCAAAGGTTGCGAAAAAAAGGTTTCACGGACGATGTATTCTTTCAACGTGGAAATATTTCGAGGGGCTTAGATGTTATTGATGAAGAGAGTAGTGAATCATCTGCAACATCTCGGCGACATTCGTATTTAAGTGACACACTTGTATCAACAAAATGGAGCACATTCAGTTGTATAGCGATCGGGATTCGATAGCGGGTTGCAATAATGCTAATGCGCAACCGTAAAATGACAGTGATCGCAATTAGCGATAGGGCTAGCCACTAGAGCGCTTGAGGTCCCACGTAACAATATGTGTGGTAAGGGCTTATACAGAACGATGGAAACTTCAAATCGTAACTAGCGTTCTAAGTGTGAAAATTAATTTGTTTGTCTTAAACTAAAATGATCATCATAAATTCGGCATACACATTTACATGGAAACATAAACAAACAAAAGGCACCGGGTACCTTTGATCCGGAAAAAATATTCCCGAAAGGAAGAAAATAATGATTAACTATTTGATGATAGTCCGGCATAATAAGCTATTTTAACAGGAAACTGCGGGAATTACTTTGTTCTACATTACAAATTCTAAAATTAAATTTAAAAAATATCAGCGATAAAAAATTAGAAAAAACTAGAAATAACAATAATAATAAATAAGATTTGCCTGAAAGGCAATGTTTTAATGTTTTTAAATTAACATTCGTCGATTTCAGTGAAACGCTGGTAAGTCATACCAACTGTAGAAATAAATCAATTATTTATCTATCAATACGATGTAATTTCAACCGCTCCGTAACATAAATCACATGATTTTATTAGCGTAATGGTTGACAACGCAAAACTATTAGATTGTTGGTCCCGGTCTTGGTATACTGTGCACCAAGTTCCAATACGGTATACATGTTAGCAATAGATGGAAGCGATATAAAGGAATATTTCTGTTTCTCTGAAAAGGTTAAGCAAGTTATCTTTATTCTGCTTTAATCGTTGGTTTATGGGTCAGTGGAGAAACTATGTCGTTTGAGCGTCACCTCATTTGTCAAAACTTGTAGCAGATCACTTATGAGTACTATTCTAGTCTGCTGTCTAAATTAAGTTCTTAGACTCGCTATTTTCAAAACATACTAATTTATCTCTATGTAAGTATTTTTGTCTGCTGTTATAACTGCTATTATGACAACCAAAGGTTTAATTTTCTTTCAACTTGATCTTTATTCGATCATTACATCTAAATATTCATTTTTGTTGTCTTAAAAGGTCTTAGCTCTTAGATTTCATCAGTAAAATTTTCCTGTGATTTGTATTCATTTATTTCACGTGGAAGTACTTCTACTATTTCAATCAAATCTATACTAATATATAAAGCTGAAGAGTTTGTTTGTTTGAACGAGCTAATCTCAGGAACCGCTGGTCCGATTT
>DWJH01000274.1:0-11801 GCA_018248735.1 Tagiades litigiosa | reverse complement strand
GTATTAGGCTGAGTACAAAGGAATACATGCGCAGGCGGTAAGTATTCACGTCTATTGATTAAATAGAATAGCTTATTAAACACAAATCTATGAGATAAAGATGCTGTTAATATATTTTTATTAATATTAAAATATGCACTTATATAAAGGTCTGTTCAAAAAGATTACAGTTTCCGAGGTATGAGTATCGGCCCATAACGCTTTTATTAGTGTTATACGCTTTTTTGAATTCGATAAGCGAATTTTTGGACAGACCTTTACGCGCGTAACGCACAACTCTTAACTAATATAATATTGAGAGAAAGACAGAGAAATTTCGAAAAACCTTAACGCTACAGCCGGTACACGAGTACATATTCTATAATCATTAATCAAGCCATTTTGCCTTTTCAACGTTCCTAGACATTACTCCTAAGGCCGGTACATTTTACTCATCATACTTAACAATATACTTTAAGTAATAATAAATGCTCAACTATTATATAGGGTATTGCATATGATTCGTAATTAATTTACGATACTACGTAATACATTCCAATTTCTGACAAATTTAGATTAATATAGATTTTCTAGAAACTATTTAAAATGTTCATTAGACTTTTTATAACAATATTAATATCCTTTACCAAGCGGAATTGATGAAAATCGTCCGAGTTCTTTACAAGAAAGTGATATTTGTAGTTTATATCATGTAGTGGACAAAAAAGTAGGAATTTAAATTTTACTTTATAATATTGCTTTTAATGAATACGCCATTTGAAAAAATAGTCGGAAAATTTACAATATAATACATACACATATCTTAAATAATCACAAAAAAATTGTTCCGCATTTATCAAGTAATTGTGCACCAACGAAATACAATACAACTAACTTAGTAATACAACTACATTTACAAATTAATTTAATGAAACTTAACGTACATACTTTTAAAACTAAGAGGCACCGTCTTCTTAACCTAACAAAGAGATATAAACATTTTGCTACAATTGAAACCCTTTAAAGATACGCAACGATTAACCACATATTTAAATTTAATAAGATTTAATAACGATCCATCAACAGTAACATTTTAATTTTAATTTTTTGGGAATATATAATTTTTACATATTTGAAGATATTAAACTCGAGAACAAAGTACATTACGGGATAAATTTCTTGGTAAGCAAAAGCTGTGTTATATAAATAAATATCGTAAATTATTTCATAAACGAGATATTTTAGGTATTTATATTTCTTGATATTATATGTGATTTGAATAGAGCCTAACAATGTTTAAGAAGTAATAGTATGTTTAATTATTTAATGAAATGTGCATAATTATTAGTAATTGAATTACCTTTATTATCAAAGAAATATTCCCACTTACACTGATTAAGTTAATTAATCCAAATGTCAATTTTGCTTGGTGCAAATAAGACAAATTTTACATAATTGTAATATCATATTATTAAACGAATAAATTTGATATCCATCCGCATCGTTACGTGCAATCATTACAAACAAAAATTAAAAATATATTTATAAAGCTTTGGCACATTGTTTAAAACAAAATATCTAAAACATTCAGGTTTAGACATAGCTCACACGTCACACAAACATTTTTAATGATTCCTGTTCTATCATCAATATTGTTACAAATTTCCCAAAAAAATAATTCCAAGTCCGTGTTTTAGAGTTTAGACTGTATGCCAATATCGAAATAAAAATGGCGACGTAATTTTTTTAAAACTAAACATAAAATCTAAAATTACATTTTGCTGACAACATATTGATGTAATTAAATAATTTTTTTTAAATATTAAAAATAATGACTACACGAAATAATTTACTAAGCTTCAAGTATGTCATTTTTAAATCATATGAATGATTAAAATAAACATCTAAAGTAGTGAAACTTACATCCAAGCTACTTATTATCGTTGAATGTTTATTGTCCTAGCAATGCTATGAATACCAATCTCTATTTACTATCACTATCTATGACTCCTACATTTTTCTACCATTCTCTTTGGACGATATATATCTATTCAATTTAATTACAGAGTTCCACTATTAAGAAAATGTTTCGACAAATCTGTTTTTGTTTTGGATTAATAAAATGCTGTTCTTACAAAATATCGTTTACGCAGCTCGCAGAAATTCAACGTGACCAATCATTTCAATTTAGTAATTTTTGTAGCTGGCAACAAAATAAACAAAAAGTTTACATTAAAATAATTACATGCATAAAAGTATTTGTTTATTTACAGCAATTCCTAACGAAAAGCGCGTACAGAAAAAATATCAATTGTACGAGTAACCTAAAATATGCACCGAATTAAGGATGATGGCAACATTAAATATGTGACGTTTAAGATTTGAGGAGCTTGTTGGCGCGTTGGTTCGCCACTGCGATGCGCGTCTCATTGCTCTCGCCCTAAAAAAACGAGAATTCAATTAAAACATTGGAAATACACAATTGAAAAACGTGATAAATGACTGTGTATATGATATACATGACAGGAAAGCGTCGGTTGCACACAAGCGTTTTTGATTCATGATGTACGTGGATTATGATCATCTGGTTATTAAAATTGGGTATTTCACAAGCATTCGGTTTACGTAGTAAATAATTCTTCCTCATCTTTTACACATTCCAATTTTCCTTATGTTTTTTTATTATATTATCCTATGTGTGTATTAAAACTTTCGATTTTTGAAATAATTTTAACTTCCATTAGTTACAATTATAAGAAAATTAAATGTATAAATTTTTAAAGGTAATTTTCAACGTCATCAAAATTTTCCTTTTAACATCAATCAAGCACCCGGGTTAGTAACACCAATAGGTAATATGTAAATGCAAGAAACATTATTTTTTGTAACTGAGAACGACTAGAACTTTTCTTTTATCATTGTGCTATTTGAAGTCCAACAATTACAGAGGAATTACAAATGCGTTGCGAGCCTTGTAAAACATTTTTAACACTTTTTGAAGGACTAAAGATGTAAGTGGTATAATTGCTTTTGTATGTATTCTAAAAATGTGTATGGGTATAATATAATGTATGTAATATGTTCTATATACATGAATTTATAACCATAATTTTATTACAATACATACGCGTTTTTTACAACACAAATACATAACATACCAATGTGAGTTTTCACATTTGTATGTTATGAATCTTCAGGTTCATTCGGAACACATGGTAGCTTGACTTGCTTTAAGCCATTCCAATATAAATACAATCTAAAAAATAGTGCTTTTAGAGAAGCTGTGTGTAGATCAAAAATAGTTTTTTCATACTCACATTTTTCGCCGTTGGAGTGTTATGTTTGGGTTTGTGTAACGTGTGAGTCTCGTGGTCTATGTATTTCGTTAATGTCGTGTTAGTAAAACAAAATATATAGTAAACCATTGCAATGAAAAATGTTTGAGTTAGTTTTAAGATTAATTAAATTGTAGTCGGGGGTCATAAAGCGTTGAGTAAGTTTGTTTCACCTTTTATACGGCTTTGAAAGTTTGAATATTTTTACTCGTCTTTAAATGGTTAGTGATGTTATTTGCTACATAGGTACGAAATATATTTTTGTTGTTGTCAAAAAACATATTTCAATAGTTCAAGAGATACGAAAAGTTGCATTTCGTAATATTTAATAATACTGTAATTGTTATATAGTTTAAAAGCTAATTCTCTAAATGTATTTCAAATTTTTACTTACTTACTTAAAGTATATTGTGAATAGCTTAACTTTTAACCTTACCATCTCTTAATATCAATCTTGTTATTAAACACATAAGAAGTTTATTACTCGTTCGAAAAAAGATTAAGACAGAAAGCAAAAAACTAAAATCAAGTAATAAATTAAAATTTATTTTGCAAAATAAAAATAATTCTATTAAGGTTATAATATTGTTTGGCTATAAATTTCTATTACACTAGATATAAACACAATAATTACCACTGTTCCATAGAAGCAGATATGTATCCTTAAGAGATATGTGGAGAAGGCTACTATTAATAAATATATTTAGTTACACAATAAATTTCAAGTATCAACACCGTACTGTGACACTATGTATCATTATAATTTAAGAGAACATTTTCTAGCCGAGTACTACATAAATGCTCCTATGAAAAGTTCAGATACTTAATGAGATCTGACGAAATCAGATCCACCTCGCCGTAGATTCCAACGGCTAACATCTAAATACTTAATTTCAAACTATTATCACATATCGACTCATATCTATCTCCACTGTGTTTACTTTCCTTAAACGAGAAAGACATCAAACTCTACTTGGAATAAAATCTATGTTACAAAGATACTTAATAGACGAAATACAATATACAGTATGTAAAGAGACCGCTTCCGAAAATTTCAACCTTCATAAACATTGAACATACTTTTTTAACAAATTTGCAAAATACATTTTTTTATACGGCATGCCATTGAGCGGGTAAAATTACCGATTTCGCAGCAGACAAACCGAAACAAGTTTTCGTGTTATAGTAAAAATCAGTTCAATTATGGTTCTGTATTTGGAAGGGGTTTCCTTACACGTAATTATCAATAATATTTTTTTGAAAACTTTTAACTCTGCGACAAGCATAATATGTATTATATTAATATTGTTGTCTAATTGTAACACTAGGGTCAACAAGAGGTAAATGCACTTTTACAAAATAAAACATCTCACCATTTAACTGACTACACATCTATTAATAATCATATGTGGTTATGTAACGTTATTATTGATGAAAGATAGACAATAATCAACACGGCGTATCTGCTGATAGTTAATGGTCGTTTGAATGATTTTTCGTTACTTTAAATTACAATAAAGGGATGTAAGCCAATTCAAAAGAAATTGTTTGAGGAGAATATTCACACATTTTTTCATTTTAAAACTAATGTTTTACATTTACAAAATAAGGGGTAAAAAATAATAGAATTGACCGATTGCAAAATTATAAATATAATATTATGGAAGAGTAAAGGGAGTAAAAATGTTTCGCTTTTCTCTTTCTAAGCCCTCGGTTCAAAACATTAATTCATAATACAATTAAAAAAAAACTGGAATTTAATGTTATAGCAAAATTACTTTAAGCTCTTCTACAACAACAAAAAGATAGGGAAAAGAGCAAGTTTTTAGTAAAAAATAAAATTACTGTACTTAAAATATTGTTAATCCGATTTATTGCTATTTTCCATCATATACATACATATGGAATAAAAATTAAAACGTTTTTACAAAAATAATAATAAAAAAACATCAGGCATATTAATAAACAATAATAAAAAAGTAATAGATTATAAAGCACCAACTTTACACTTACTTTTTATTATAAGATTGTCTATGCAGAATCTGACATTATTTAAATTCCCTTACTCTAAAAGTCTAAAGGATAATATTATGTAGGTAGATAAATAATTACTATGAACAAATACGTTTTAAAATATACATAATAAATTATAGTAAATTGAAGTTATCTTTGTATCTGTAATGTAATTATTATCTCTTTTCCCGCCAATATTTATTGATTGACAGGTGCAAAGATAACTTCTAGGAATTGTTGATAGGATTACAAAGTTTTTAGTTAAAAATACCACCAAGATTTAGACCAAACTTTGTCATTAAAATAAAAGGCCTTGTTAACATATTTTACATTCACTTTTGGTGGTAAAAGTTTCTCGCAAGAAAATACCAATAAGGCAGAAATTATAGGCATGGAACGGAAAACGGAATTCATATACTTACTGAAGTTATATAATGGGAATTAAAAAATAATAATTGAAAGCATTTTTCACATAACTTTGAGACATGAAATTTTTATCGACCAGCCTGTTTTAACCGTGACACTTGGTAACTGACATTCGAATTAAACTTAAAAAAAATTAACATATACTGTGAATTGCATTATCTGTTCCTGATACTTACCTTCGTTACTGGCCATAAGTAGCTACAGAAATTTTTATCAGATTTTCAAAATTTTTAAATTTGGAAGATAAATATTCGGAGGTAAACTCTTAATGGTATTTTAGTTGAACCCTAATGAATGTAACGCAATCGGTCGGATACCACGAGACTGTGTGTGGTACTGTGGTGTGTGGTGGTGTGTGGCGCCGTTGTCTACTTGAGCAGCTCGTGCGCACGCTGGTTGGCCAGCGTTATCCTCGTTTCATTCGATTCGCCCTACGATTAAGAATAGCGTTTGTCTTCGATGCTTTTGCGGTCCACCGTTCACGTCTGCTGCGCTGTTTACTTATACGTAGAACAGCCAGTTTAATTTTTTTCCTTCTTTACAATTTTCAACAAGTATACAGCCAGTTTTACGTATAAATATCCAGCCGACCCGTTGTTCCTTACATTTTTAGTACGACACAGTCGCCATCTTTTGGATTGAAAGAGTTATGTAGTGATACAGGATGTTCGGAAATGTTGTCACTGATGAGTACTAGTAAGAACATGTTAGTCGCTCAGATGGGTGTGATATCTAGTCACAGATGAGTGTGGAAGGACGTGTTTTGAACTGTCATTTGGCATGTTAGCATCCCGCGATACGGCACACATTATGAAAACCACACAACACCCAATCGCTCTACCCGCATCCACTACGAAGGTATGAAAGAGACAGCATGCTGAGTGAATAGAACTATTAACCCTTCGCAATACAATTATTAAACTCTGCTGTGATTAAGTAAACTTTAAATATAATCATACTTGTTAACAAGTTACTTTTTTGATAAGAGTATAATAAAAATCTAGTTGGTTGTATGATTAACTTGTCGGCATGCATGATTTGACTTAAAATTTCGTTGGGTTACTAAGGAGCTTAATAAATGTAAGACGGGTGAAGTTTTAGTTGCCAGGTAAGCAGGTCATTGAAATTTTGAAGGCCAATAAGCAATCAAGGTAAGAGTTTGCGATAGATAGAGAGAGAGAGAGAGAGACATCTCAATCCAATTCTAAAGTGATAGGCGATACTAGAATGGTGGAATATTAGTACGAGACACGGCCGAATTTCGATACCAAGAAATTCCTCCGTGTCTCTGAAATATATTACAAACAGATTTAATAATTAAAGCTAAATTCAATATTAATAATTTGATCAGTAAAACCATTAAGGGGCTTTAAAAAATAAACGTATGCGAATTCTTCGGAAATGTTCAAAACAATTTGCAATTAAAATTTGTTTCCACAAAATACAAATAATTTGTATGAATACGATGAATTCGCATGACATTAAGAACAAAATTTTATTTGGTGACCAATTGCAATGTTGCGATTTAAAGGTAAAAAGTAAAAATATTGACTAATCTAGAAACTGAAAAAAAACATTTAGTCTATTAAAATATTCATAGAGGTAGACTGCGTTGGATTGGTGCTCATTTCAACAAGTTCTTTTGACTCGAGTTGGTGGAATTGAGTCACCATACAATATCCCAAAAGTTTAAACGAATATAATTTTATATATATGAACTACTATGAATAAGATAGGGGCAACAACTTTCTTAAAAACCCTATTAAAATGTTTCTCTTACTGATCCGTTTAAAAAAAAATTACGTATTTATTACTCCCTTTCTACTTAAAATCTCCTGCTATAACCCCTTCAAGAAATAAACTACGACTATCTTGTGTAAGTTTTTTTTATGGCTTAAAAGCCAGCAAACAAGCAGGCGGGCCACCTGATGGTAAGTGGTCACCGCCGTCTAAGGACACGAGCAACACCAGAGGAGTCACCAGTGCGTTGCCGGCTTTGCAGGAGAGCTCTTTTTGCGCCTTTCTTAAAGAACCCCATTTCATAGCGTATTTTTAATCCAATGAATTTATAAATCCCATTACAAGCATGTTTAATTTTATCTTACAAAATGTGACGATATTCCAACACAATTACGAACCATGAAAACTGTCACAGGCTTCGTCTAGTCTCGCATAAAAATACTGCAAATAAGCCAGAAAGAATAGTGTGAAATGCGAGCGGTAGTAACATATTTTATGCACAGGTCTACACGGAAACCTACTAAACAAAATATATTCAGAGCAAAGAGCCTTTGCCTTTATATTTGTCGACTGTGGATATAAAATGCTCGCGTGCTTTTTGTCTCAAATGGGGCGACAGGAAAACTTCTTTTGTAACCTGTTGTCCAATTCCTTTGATTCCTTTTTATAGACAGTTCATACCCGAGCTTGCGTTGTTATATTTAGTGCGGGTTTAACGTGGTATTTCAAAAGTATTTGCTCTGAGATGACGAATTATGACTGAAAACTAAGTTTTACATTACTTTAATTTACAGTTTCAGTTGTTATTATTCATCTGTGATATAATCGTAGAATTATATTATTTAAATTTTGAGTTTACCTGCTTAAATTAAAATTTTGCCTTACGTTACGTTACGTTACCGTGCATCTCCGTAGCTACTTAGTATCTAAAATTTTAAAATAAAATATTTAAGTTCTATATAAAATAAAAAATACACGTAAAAACTATTACAAAAATTAAAATTCATAAAACAATTTTTTTTCTTCGACCATCGCTGTCCTAACTATATTTATTTTTATCAAACCTTAGTTAACTTTATCATTTCCTAATCTCATTTACATTACTTCCTTACAAATCTTTGCCTTACATAAAATACATTATTGACAAACATTTTGTTTATTAAATAATATATTATCTGTAACTACTGTTATACCAAAACCAGTGTGTCTCAGTCCCAACTTTATTATCAACATTTATCGATTATTTAGTGATTTCGATAAGTGATATCTCAAATTCCGATTTATTTTATGGCAGAGAGCAGACATGTGGCGGTTAATTTTATTTGTTATACTTTTAAATAATGTTTTCGCTAAAGAAGATTCAAAAGAAGATAAAACAAGAGTAGTTATATTAAATGATGGTGGTGTGGTAGGAACTAAATATTGGGATGGAGACTTCTATGAGTTTTACGGCATTCCTTATGCTACAGCGCCTACCGGACGAGACAGGTTTCAGGTTAGTGATATTATGTATATACTTCACATTGTAATATACGAAAGAAAACAATTTTTAGCATGAAAATAACAAACAAACATGAAATTCACCTAGCGTGTGATGTGACTACTGCAGTCCAGGACAAACCTATCCCACCTTAGGCAAGACCATACGACAACAAGACTCATTTGAGATAAGGGACAACCAATGCTATTGAAGTAAAAATAAAGTTCGTCGTTTAAAAATTATATCTATTTGAGTGCAATAACTGTTAGAATTGTTAATAAATGTTATAATTCAATAATTGTAATAATAATGCATAGTAATATGTTAATGTT
Organism: Tagiades litigiosa; assembly: GCA_018248735.1. Classification (NCBI taxonomy): domain Eukaryota; kingdom Metazoa; phylum Arthropoda; class Insecta; order Lepidoptera; family Hesperiidae; genus Tagiades; species Tagiades litigiosa. The sequence goes on along the minus strand of DWJH01000274.1, from coordinate 2,496 downwards.
GTATATTAAATAAAACTTTCAAATTAGAATTGCACAAAATACTAAAATGCATGGTAATGTTAAGTTAAATAATCATAAGAAAATGTTTATTCCAGGCACCATTACCTGTGCAACCGTGGAACAATATATTTGACGCTAAAAACAATAAAATTATGTGTTACCAATCGTACTTGACTGAAGAAAATGGTGAAGAATTTATTCGTTCTGGTGAAGACGATTGCTTGGCCATGAATATTTTTGTATAGAAGATATTTAGTCAAAAACTAAATGTGGAAATGTGCCAAGTTTCATATAAATCACCTCGCCAAAAATATGTGTAATCATATAAATGGCCAAGTTATCTTATAAATAAAAATGAATGTTTGTCTGTCTGTCCAGGAGACCTTTATGGAATCGTGTGGTATACCTAAATATTTTATCAGTTATGGTTAAATTCATAACGTTAAGAAATAAAAGGAAAAATAAAAAAACCGTTCTAGATTTTTCATTATTCTAAAAATACAAATTCTAAAACAATTTATCCCGAGTTCTTGAGTCTGGTCACTATCGCTATTGTCACGTTTTGAAATTCTAAACCCACGTTCAAACTAACACTTGGAATTTGTGTAAAAAAGACAACATATAAACAAAAAAAGCAGTTTACCTTTTTTATTCTCAGTCTCTCAGTCAATTTAATTTAATTTTGACACGATGACAAATGTTTAATTTGTTAAAAATAATAGGTAATTGAATTTGTTAAAAATTTCAACCGTAACCAAACTGACCCTTAAACAAGGTCTATTTAGACCATTTGTAAAAATCGATAAAAACCGCTTTACTAAACTTCTCAAACCTTTTAGTGACCTCAAATTATTTGATTACGCGGGCACCCACACCATTCAACCAGAAAAGGCGTATAAATATGAAAATTTATAGAAATTTCAATATTCGCTTTCCGCTACCACACTATACGTGAGGCTTTGGCCACATCCTTACAGTTCGAGCTTACGTCACGTGGAGGATTACGTTAAGCCTTATTTCCACATGACAGCCTGGCCTATCTCTGAAAACTATTTTCTCTGGAAATAGAAAGAAAATTCAGTTTCTCTCAAATGGTTTAAGATTTTAAATCGTACATTTTCGGGTCAACTTTATATTAGATGCATTGTAGCGAGGAATTGCATATGCAAAACAAAATCACAACACATTTAATATTATATAACTATGAAATTTAAAATTATTTTATACATGAATGTAATATTTTTTTATTATTCATATAAGATTTAAGTAGGACTTTATAATAGATAGCAGACCTTATTTAAAAAAATCAGCATAAGGAAATTATGTACGTAAAAACACAAATTAGTAATTTAGAACTGTAATTTCATTACATTTATTAACATATATTACGATTTATTTACAAAAAATTATAAAAAGTAAAATATAATGAAATGTTATACAAAATACAAATAATAATTAAAAAAATCCTAATGTAGTAAACCACCGGCAGCGAAGCAAGGCTTAAACTTTAATTTTAACTCAAAAATTCATTTATTTTTACAGTATTTTAGATATAAACATTTTTATCAATGTTTCAATACAAACAAACTTTATTATACCCATCACGAATATAGCTGACAAGACATAATAAATACATTATCATGTACAAAAAGCGGCTTTATCGATTCCTTATTACTTTGTGGTTCTTTCGTTTGGCATTTGATGTTCGTAAGACTCGAGGTATTCGACACAAAGCCTCTTACATCCGCATGCCTGCCTGGTACTTTACACAAAACGATTTTATTTTTCTATAGTGAAAGAAATATTCGTTTGCCATTGTGTTTCTCACAATAATAACTATTTATAGACTTTCGTGGCAAAAATAACGTTTCAGGAAAATAAAACCAAATTCAGGGTAATGTAAATAATATAATTCTTTCTAGCTAATGCCCCGCGACATTGTTCGCGTTCTTCAATTTAAAGTTTATTATGTTCATAGATATTTTTATTTATTTTGTTCTCAAAGAAAATTCAGAATAAAATTTATATAAAAAAAGTTCTCCCGTTATTAGCTATATTGCAAACAAATTCCAATCCATCGGCCGGTTATTGAATTTTATGAACGTACAAATGTAGTGGATCAAAAAAAAATATATACAAACTAGCTATTCCTTCAGACGAGGTCCTACCCGCGAAAGTTTAAAGCAATATCCCGACAGCAGCGCCACATATCGGATCCAATTGTCAACTCAGAAACCTTCTTTGGGTCACGCACAACAACTTTGCTAAAGATCACATGATCAAATGCTTAGTTTACGATTCTAGAAGGACATACAAACAGACAATAATTCATTTTTATTTATAAGACAATGTCTATTCATTTTCATATATAAAATGTACCAATATTCATTACACGGCCGAATTGGTCGCAAATTGCCACCGTATTGCTATCCAAACGATCAGTTAGATGTTTCACATCAATAAATAAATTCTCTATCCATTCGCTTCACTCAGCAA
>DWJH01000273.1:0-11813 GCA_018248735.1 Tagiades litigiosa | reverse complement strand
GCTGTGGAACATGACCAGGAAGCGGATGAAGCATTGCCACGCTACTGCACATTTCCATTCCTCCCCCCACAAGTATACTCCGAGTGCCGTTGGCAAAATGTAGCAGAATATTAGTTTCAAGTATGTGAAGCTCCTGGAAGATTACTTAATGATAATAATTCAGGTCTATTTTAGATTTTTATATAAATTTCGGTTTTTGCGCATGAGATTTGACAATAACAAACACAAAAAACAATAAGTATGTACCTAAATTTTTAACCTTAGACAAATGATGATATAAATTTAACTTAAACTTACTTATTGTAAGCCTTCAGTAGTGGATCGTCTGTAATATCGCTCATGTCTACCTGCTTCCCCCGAAGGAGTACCTGATCGTTCTTTTTCAGCATTAGCCAGCCAATGTGGGAGAAAAACAGACCTCGGTTTGCGTTGTGGGGATCTGCATCGGTGTCGCTGTATTTGTGATGTACGCGGTGGTCTCGTACCCATTGTTCCAGATTGTTCTGTTATAAAATTACTTAATAAAAAAATTTCCGAAAGTGCGTACATAATTTAAAATGGCTATGTGGTAGAAAACAAAATTATGCTTATCAGTTGATCATTTCTATTTTGTGTTTCAAAATAAAATATTTGGTCAATTTAAGAATAACTTGTCCGATCAATTGAAACGGATTATTTAAATCTAATTGCGTATGATTGTTAAAAATTTAATTAACAACAAAAGATAAATATTTAATTTTAAATTGAATACTCGCTATTTTCAAAAAGTATATCATATTTCCTTACTTGTCCGGCACCGGCAAAACAAACCAAGAAGAACAGTTTAAGTGGCAAAGTGACTTTAAAACTTTTGTGTGTCCATAAACGATGTGCTCCGCCGGTGATGCCAAAACCAGTCGCAATGTACATTATAGCAGCTGGAACCAAAATGTTGCGCTATTATGAAATGCGAGTTTCCGCTAAAAGCACTAATGCTTAATGGTCGCACTTACCATATACTAATGTCTGCCATTTTACGGGAAACGCATAATAGTAACACCAATACACCCCTATAATATGATATACGATTATCGCAATTGCACTAGTCCATTTTACGTCGTTTTTGAATCCTAAACTTTTCTCAAAACTCCGAAATAATTCACTAACACTCGGCAATAACGTCGAAGTTGTTCTTTTTTCCATATCTAAAGCAGACTTCTGTACTTACTGGTGTCTCAGCTATATATAATCGTAATTTGAAGTAATTTATGTGACATCAACAAACCATTGTGTCGTAAGATGCTTTGTTGATTAGAAATTCCTTAATTGTCGTTTGAATTTAACGTTGATCGAGATACATTAATTCAGGGATCAGTTATTATTTATTTCATTCTTTGTAATAAATAAATAATCAGCGTTGATAGGGTTAAGTTATATGGGTTTTTGAAATAATTATAATATCAAATTCAAACAAAAACATTAACATTTCCCTCACTACAACGCTGAAGGAAAACATCATGAGGAAATCTGTATGCCGGAGTGTTCATAATCTTCTCCAAGGTATGTGATGTATGTGGACTTAGGCCTAACTTTCTGAGCACGAGGGAAAACCCGTGCTCAATAGTGGGCCGTCCATTGTTGTAAAGTCGATGAATAATGTTTTTTATTCAAAATTCTAAAAAGTCACGTCGTACACGTCGAATTGTCAAGTCTTGCGATGTAAAATATGATTTTATAACCGGAGTCGAGGAGTATCTATTTGTATGTACTGAACCATCGAAAATGTTTAATGTGTTTGGTTTGGTAAGAAAGTACATATTTTCCTAAGTCATTGTATTCAAAGTAGTGTTCATTACACGTTATGTACTTGATCTTTTGGCTTGAGACAATTACATAAACACATTAAGTAAAGATAATTGGAGCTTTAGACAATTTTGTGAATAAATAAATAAATAAAAGCATAACGCCTAAAATTAGGAGTATGTATTCAAGATACAATTATTTTAAAAAGGACAGTAGCATGTTTTAAAACGTTAAGCTAGTTTTTTTTTAACAGTTTTGATTACACCTTAACGGTAAAACGATAGCAAATAGGTTTATTTGAGATGAATAATAATTACAGGTTTTAAGTACCATATTTTTATTTTCATGATAATTAATGAGCGCTCATTAAAACGTAATAAATTATTCAAGAGACTTCATATATCTCAAAATAGTGAGAACAAATATAGAAAAGTTTACGTATGTATAGCATACGCGAGATAATTTGAGTCGTGTAGTCATTACAAGTGGGTGAATAGAGTGTAGTAGGCGCTGAAAGAGGTTGAGTTTAGTGTCACGTATGTTTTATGATGGAATATAAAAACCACCTTCCTGAGATATATCCACACATGTTTACGATGTACATAACTAGTGTTGTGTAGGTGGTATTAGGATCCTCGCATCTGTTTTCATCCCGATTATATTCAAATTCGCGATGATACGCGTTACATAATATTTATGTATGTTTTGGAAATATTAGTGCACACTTCTTTCGGAAAAAACGATTATCTTATAAATTTTTGAATATTGTCTGTCTGTGAGTCCTTTACAGAATCGTAAACTATACATTTGATCGGTGATGATCTTTAGCAAAGTTGTTGTGCATGAGCTAATAAGGTTTCGGAGTAGGTATTTAACCCGGGAGGTGGCGCTGTCAGCATACCGCTTGAAGCTTTTCCGGGGAGGACGACGTCTGCCGAGACAGCTAGTAATATAAAATAATTTGTTTAGATTCATTGTAATTTTTATATTATTCTTATAAACAAGATTGTTGATTTGATTGTGTGCTTACTAACTAATATTTAGTAGTGGTAGACTCAATGCAGGCTCGGTTATTTAAAGCGAGCATCTTAGATCTAGTAAGTAGTAACACTGTTTTTCCCGACACAGGGCAAAGTGCTGTTTGAAATGGGTTACGGACTTACGATTGTTATGGGCTGCAAATGTCAATTAACATCAGGCTCTTTTGCTTTTGCTTGCGTTTACACTGTACGCTCGTTTGCTACTCTTAAATCTGTAAAAAATAATACACGCAATTCTGTACAGGTTCTAGTGTGTAGTATAATAAAAGTGTCGCTATTCTTTCGAGGTCTAGAAAAAAGTGGTCAATATTCTTGTTAATATTTGTTTTTTTATGGGTGAATTTATGAAATATATTTGACCTAATGTACTCTTAACAATATCTACACCATTATCAAAAACAGATTTCTCTGTTAAGGGAATGGGTAAATATCTTTCCCCGCATTTAATAAGGCAGTATAAAGAAAACCTTTTTGAATAAATGTGTACCTACACGTGTCACAGTTTCACAAACCGACATAAGTCAAGGGAGCATGAGGGGCGAGAGGCGGGCAAATGGAGGACCAAGTATTGCATCGTAAAAGGTTTATTGCAAGAACAGCTGTTTATTTATTACGGCGTCACGAAACACATACTCTACCTTGTAACTTTGCCTAATTTAGCTAGAAGGATTATTAGAATTTTGTATTAATTAAGAGGTAATATAATTAGTTGATTAACATTTTCTTCATAGGTATTAAGAAAAAGGTAAGTTTACAACACCTATATGAGCGAGGATTTTTTTATTTCTAAAATAAATACTGCAAAAATCTTCGACAGTCTAAATAATATTTCCAAACAGTTTGAAGCCAATTCCCTTGTGTTTCCTTAAACTGTGGAATGCAGCAACAGTCAAGAGGAAGCGAGCTTGCGATTGATAAAGTTTTGATGGATAAAGTTTAAACGCACTAGTTGGCTAATGTCTTGTGGTTGCATGTCCGCATGTGAAACTCAATTGTTTAAGGGGTGAACTTTTCAACTATTCCATTCGCCGAAATTATTAGAAGGTGAAATGACCTTTGGATGCGATGTTTTGTTATGCTAAAATTTGATGAGCGTTTAAAAAAATTTTTTATACTAAAAACAAAGTGGACGCCAATCCCCTTGCTAACTCAAGACATTATACAAGGTTGCGGTAGATCTCACCATATACTCGATGTTGATAGGTACATCTGGATCGTTAAAAATGAAAAAAAGAATACGCTTTATACACTCACACTCCCGCAATAGGTTTCCCTGTGCCGAGGGTGGCGTGGACACCACAAAAATCCAACACCGGAAAATAAAGATTTATTTGTTAAATGTTTACATCTGGGTGGAATAGAACCCGGGACCCATGGTTCGTCAAACTGTTTTACAACCGTCAGAGTCATTGGGTCGTGCAATGAAAGAAAGGACGGAAGGATTCCCTTTGCAGTGGGATGTCAGTATATATGCATATCAGGTTACGTAAATCAATAGAAGTTTTCACGTCAATCCTTTTATTTTTTGTAAAACGTAACTGGCGTAAATTTGAGAGCATTTCGCAAACGATTATGTGAGGATAATAGTCTCGATTAACCGTTCTGAAATTGTTAACAAACACAATTTTATTGTCCATAAATTCGCATTATCGTGAGGGTTAGCGCGTCCTGTAATGTAATGTTCTATATTAGAATTTATTTTGCCCATAATTCATTGCCAACTGGCCTGCTCTTATGTTTATTATGTAAGTGGAACGACTAACGGTACTTGTTAACATTTATTGCTGTAAGAACTTTTGTTTCAAAGAACTTTATTCATTCTGTATACGAGTAGATGAGTAGAGCACAGACAGAAAGATCGAGAAATGGATTTAACGTGTCCATACGTTAGGCTCTATCATCGTAACTTCTACGCCCCGTCGGTTCAACGTGTAATTCTTATTGCCTGACCACTCTTCGTTTATTCAATTCCAACTTTTTGTTGGCCTTAATTTGTTTATTTTTTTTTAAGAAACTGAATGAGAATTATGTTTAACAACTACTTACAATATTCTAAGTTACATTAACAACATATGGTTTAATTATATCGATTTGTTTACATACAAAAGTATCCTACTAATATAATAAATGCAAAAGTTTGTTAGTTTGTGAACATGTTTGGCTTAATTTTAGGCAAAAACTATGGAAGGAATTTTAATAAAACTTTACAATAATATAGCTTACACATCAGAATAACACATAGGCTATAATTTATGAAGATATTGTGTGAATTCTCCAAAATATAACGATAAGTATGCTGTAACCGTTAGAACTTTAAATATAAAATGTTGCAGCCGGGCGAAGCCAGGCAAGGTTCGCTAGTTAAACATAATTCCAATTAATTTAAGGGGAATGCGTAATACACGTGATATCTCACTTCACCCCCTCCCTTGGTGATAATTAATGACATTTCCGACATCCCCTCCTTTTAACCTCGCGTGATTAATGGACGATACCTCTACGTTAGAACATTTATCATTATTATTATTAGTCCTCACTAATTTTTGCACACGGCAGTATGCTCGCCAAATTCTATAGGAATCTATGAGAAGTTGTGCAGCACATCGGTGTGTTCTAGTCTACAGGAAATTGGAATCACTTTGAAGATAAAAAAAAACACGGCAAAATTTAACCACTGACTGGTTTTGTTCTTCGTGAAGTTGACATCAGCTCAAATATCTTCCGAACTTTGACTAAAGTCACTCCATGACTACTACCCGGAAAAGTTTTAAGCGATATGTCGACATCAGCGCCACCTATCGGGTCCAATACCGACTCAGAAACCTTTTGCGGCTCATGCACAACAACTTTGCAAAAGATCATCACATTATCAAATCCATAGTTAACGATTCCATAAAGGACTCACAGACAGACAGACAGACAGACAGACAAACAATCATTTTTATTTATAAGATAATTCAATTTAGATCTCGTATCTAGTATGTAACATAAAACATCCTCAAATAATGAAAATATATCTTTATATCCAGCAATCAATGGTTAAACTATTGACGTGTTTTATTTTTCTACATACCGTTATAGTTGTCATTACGTTTTATTAGTATTAGGAAACATCTACGACTTAATATATAAATCCACATTTCAACTTATATCTAAGGTCTCTATTGATCCGTATGTGACTGTCGACGACCTATAGTCCAGAAAAAATATAAAAACAAATTTCATATTATTGTCGAGTACTAAAACCATTAGAAAATAATAAATATATACAACTGCTAAAAGAACCTTCTTAACGATAAAGCGTCCGCAAAAACAAACTTGGAATTCTTCGAAAAGTTTAAATGCGTCTCAAAAAATTTTAATACGCGAGCGATTTTTTTTCGTCGGTTACAACGGAACTTTATCATTTTTGTTTAAATAAATATGTATATTTGGTAACTTAATTAAATACTTTAAAATAACGGTTATGGCTGCGGAACCAATATTCTAACGTGGTATAATACGCAACACTTATCTTAGGCCATATTGGAGCCCTTGTATATAATTGACTGATAAACATTATTACTGGGCGTGTGTGGGATATATTTTGTTACTAAAATTACCAACGTCAATAGTTTTTTTTTCAATAACGATATGCTTTATATTTTATGCCAGTATTAAAAAAAATAACAAGTAAATTAAGAATTAAGAAAACATCAGATGCAATGCATTCAAAAATTACTTACAATCTACTCATGGAAAAATTCTCAGAACTGGCTGAAAATAGGTAATTTAAAAGCAGCAATGTTCTCGACTTTATGACAACAGTTGAGTAGTAAACATTCTAAATTATTATAAGAGCAATTTTCTTCAAAAGGTGGATAACTTGAAAGGTTGTTGTCAGATTGTAAAAAACATGAATATCGTATTCAAAATAAACCTCCACGAAAATTGTTAGAAACACATTTTCAACATGCTATAAATATTTAAATGAATATTGATGAAACATGTAGAAATTACTTCGCAGCATTCCGGCGTGCTGTCATATTATGAAATTAAATTGAAAATCGCAAATTCATCAACATTTGCATAAATTACGAGGTTACGCAGATCACAAGATTACTCCATTAGAACTTTGTAAATGATTACATCATGTTACAGAAAAGAAACGACAGGATTTCTGCAATGGTTGTATTAGTTGTGTCACACATATGCGAAGAACTATCTCCAAGGTTGAAAGAAAAATAACCGACCAATTTACGTAGAGGTTTATTCAAATTCACAGAAATATGATGCCATCGAAACATCTACAATATATACATCCAAACTTAATAAATACACAGCCCTTTATCATTCAGTGTGAGTCACGTACTAAAAAAATGTTAAATCGTTGTTAATATTCAAATAAGATTAACAATTAGTAATGGTATTTTTACCGAAGTGATTGAAAAGTAGATTCGTGTTTAAAATTTTACGTCAATGTACAGATGTAAAAACAGAATAAATTATAATAATAATAAATTAATAGAATTAAAATCATAACTGCGCTTGGCATTATTGCCACACAAAATCGGTGCGCTCATCAAAACTGTTGAATATATTGTAGACACCATTCAAATGAAAGACCATGAGTATTAGCCAAAGTTTCAATCAAGTCTCGAAATAAAGACCCCACAACATTTTTATAATAAGAACAAGCGTTACAGCCATCACAAGAACTAAAATCGATTTTTTTTCAATATTTAGTTAATTATGATCCAGATGTCTCAACCATATACCGAACATCAACTGCAACAGATGCATTACGCAGTTGTACATTTCGTTCTCGTCCAAGTTATTATTATAATCCCAGTACGCCATCTTTCTACCGTAATCACGGCACGAGACAATTTTAACAAACAAAGATTTCAAATTCCTACGCAAGAAAGACATTTTATCTTCAACTTCCACCTCACAACAAATTCGACAGTCACATGTTCTACTTATCTCTACCATATAGGAAGTATTAGGGGGAATGATGTTTTCATCTTTGTCGATAACACTCTCTGGTATCGGACAATCTGCTTCGGAAATAGCAGCAGCTGGTATGATCCGGTCTTTAGCTTCTGTAAAATTACGGGACGAAAAGTTCCTTTTCAATTTTCGTATATTGCTAGATACGTTGCTACTGATGCCTTGTTCCTTAGCTCTCCTTGTAACACCAGAGGTCGATGGACTCGACAATAGAACGTTCTCGGCAGAACCAGAACGTGGCACTTTGTCTTTCTTTCGGGTAATTAATTCTTCGTAACTCTTAACATGTGACAAATTTTGCTTTATTAATGTTTCCTTCCTCAAATCCTGTCTTCTGCTACCCTCCTCACCAACTTCTAGGAATTTCTGGAGAGGGGGTGTTCCGACTACGCCGACTCTCCTTTGACGTGGACCCTTGGTTTCTATCTTTTTGTCTTCAGACTTGACTTTTTGATCTTCAAAAGATATGGTTGGCACTCTAGATTCAATCCTAGATTTAATGGAATCAACTTTTTCATCTAAATCTTCAACTGAACTTCTATTAAATACCTTTATATCATCGTAATTTTCAAAAGAAAATGTAGGTACATTTCCTATCGGTGGTGAGGTATTTCCGCTGTACCAACCAACTTTTCTGTTGTAGCTTCGCCTTACACTTTTGTTAGGCTCAATAGACATTTCAATTTCCTCCAAATTCTCCAAACTTTTACCGCAATCTCTAATATTATCGTAAGTTGAAAATGTGAATGTTCTTCGTATATTACCTAATGTTCCGCTGGCTAGATTATCTTCTGACGACATATTACTTCGTATAATGGGCATTTTAATTTCAAGCTTAGGTTCATCTGCGTCTCCAATCTCTTGTAGATCTTCAAATGAGCTCTTACCAGATTCCCTGACATCATCGAAAGTTTTGAATGAAAACGTTTTTTGAAGTTTCTTTATCTGTGGAGCGCTATTTCCACTGTCTACTTCGTCCATTCCTTTGTAACTTTCCTTTAGAACGAACAATGCTAAACTTTGTGCATATGTTTCATTATGAACGGCCAATGATGCACGTCTGCTTTTTATTTTATAAGGAGGAACAGGGATATCTTCGAAACTTCTATGCAATTCAATCAATCTATTCTGTCTTTCTTCGGAATGCATGGTCCATGACGAAGCAGTATCTTTTTCCGATTCATCTGAGCTGAGAGTTTGCAAGTAATTGAAGATTTCTATCCCTCGATCGAGTGATATGGACCTCTGCAGCGGTATATCATGGTTGAATCTAAAGTCGATTTCCTCCTCTGATTCCACCGACTGCTCGTCTTCGTCTCTCTCATCAAACTTGTTGCCTAGCCATCGGTCGACTTCTCGATTATTGAGGTCTAGGTTGATTAATTCCTGTCTGAGGTCTAGTTCCGGCTTTGGGTTCCTTATATCCGAGTATCGTCTGAACTTCTTCTGCGGCGTGATAGTGTTGGTAGATGTCGGGTCGGAGTGCCTACGCGGGAGCGGAGGTGGTGCCACCGGGCGCGGACATCTTGCTGGCGAGCGAGGATAGCGAACGCCGGGGGAATGCGCCCACGGTGATATCAGACTCCGCAAAGAGCTTGCGAAAACTGTGGAACCGATAAGGTGTTCAGTAATAAGAGCATGAGTTGAGGATAAGAACGGCTTTAAACACGTTTTCTGTTAAAAATAGCTCTACTGCACTCAAATTCTATTTATGCAATGAATTGAAATAAAGGACAAGGTTAAGGCCGTTCTTATGTTCAAATTTAACATTTAGAAGTTAAATGATAAAGTAGAAAAAATGTTTACAATATACACGTGTGTTCTCGTAAGGTGTAGGTAATAAATAAAACAGTAAATTATGTCATAAGAGGTTGAAATAAAAAGTGTCATTAAAATAGATATTATATATAAAATATTACCGTATTTTTATAAATTTTTTTTAAAAGATAATATTCGCTACCGCTAGGTAATATTTTTCATGTTAAACTTTCTTGTAATGATATGGACTTAAGCATTTCTAAATATAATATGAAAGCAAGTATAATCTCTAACAGCGAGTAAATAAAAAAAATAAAGTTTGAGTTAACCCATAGCGTAAGCATATATGTTAGATAGAAGGATTATTATCGTAGAATTTATATTTTTAACGCTTAAAATAATTCCAATAAATAACATATATTTATTCCGTTTCATTACCGATGACTGCAGAGTTAAAGCCTCCATAACCTCAACAAAGCAAAGCGTAGCGTACTCTTATAGCCTTGTACTTTGTACTATTCGTGAATACTAGCTTAATATTGAAGATATCGGACAAATTAATATCATAACATTAATATTTATAATAGTATCAATGGACTAACATAAGTATTTTTAATGTCAATGTAGGTAATAATTGACATGTTATCATTAAGAATAGATCAAAAAAAATGTTTGGTCCTTCGAGTCGTAGATAAATAAGACGTTAGCGTTTATTGAATTTTTTGAAACTAAAACAGATGAAAAGTAAATGGCACGGTCTTTATAAATATTACAAAAAAAAAACAATAGTATAGTAACTCAACTCCTAGTAAGAGCCTAAAAGGATTTAAATGGTGTGATGATGATGATGTGATTTGAATATTAGTGTCACTAATATCATATAATGAATGTTTGTATTACAGTACTTTACCATCGGCGACTTCCTTTGTAATTAAAAAATAATCATGAACTTAATCAAATAACTTATCCGACACAATCAAAATATCACATTTAATTCTATTTTCCTCCGTTCATTTTTATAAATTATTCTTACGAACATACCGCAACTTGCGTACGTATTACGTACGCTACTACGTACGCTTATAATTGAAATCAACAGTTCAATGCGTTGTAAATTAACAAAAACTAGTATTAGCTAATGTAAATTTTGAGTTCGGTGTAAGGTGTAAGAGCATTAATCTTAGCTTAACTAGCTCAAGCATTAGCTGAAGCGTTACTCAGTGTATCACGTGTATTAAAACATGGCCTGCGATACTTCGACCACCATACACTCTAGAGATGGGCTACCCAACCTTATAACACAACTGCGCCAACTCAGTTAATTGTACCGATGAGTTAAATGTCCATTTTAACATGTTCAACGCGATCATTTAATTTCGTTGTTTTCACACGGTGTGTTACAAGATAAATCTGACTTGAAATTGATTAAAATCTAATGTGTTATCAGATTCCTACTAACACCTAGATCACGTTTTTATAACCAAAATATTGACATAAAGCTTCTCCCGTACCACAAGCAAAACTGACACATACCTACTAGTCGCATAGAAATAAACTTAAGCCGATAATGCATTGGGCTTGATAAAATATTAAAGCGCACAAGCTAAGGTCTCAAGTGCAGTTTCTAAAAAACCGACTTCAAAAAATCTACTCTGAAAAAACAAGCAATTTGATCTCGAGAAGCTCGAAACCATCGAAATTCAATGCCAAATTAATTTTAATGGAAGACTCTTAAAACTACAAAAGTAATTTTCCAAATCAACATCAGTTTTGAGGTAACAAACACAAACAATTAAGAAATTTTGAAGTCGGTTAAAAAAGCCATCATAGCCGCCAACTTTCCGTTTCATTGCATATACCCCATTATATAACTCATTTGCGCCAATATAACAGAGTTGGCACAAGTATTTCCAGTTGAGCCACCCATCGCCAATACACACGCCAATACCTGACTCCGTCCCGACTCAGTACCAAGGGCCGAAAGAGATTCGCGGCGGCGGCGAGCGGCGGCCCTCGTCACGTGACGTCAGCGCCAGCCGAAACCTAACCATCACACTCCATCAACAACATAATCACGTGACAACATAAACAACACAACACAACACAAAATAAAAACCAAACACCGTGATCTTATTTTTCACCTTTATTCGACTAGAAATACATAAGTGAAAAAAAAAACAAAATAATACCAAAACTAACAAAACAAGTGATGTGAACGATAAAGTCAAAATATTTTTGTGG
>DWJH01000272.1:0-11822 GCA_018248735.1 Tagiades litigiosa | reverse complement strand
TCATGAGCTGCAGTTGTCACTTAACATCAGGTGAACTGCACGCTCGTTTGCTACTCTTTACTTAATAAATAAAATAATAAATAAAAAAGTTGGAAACTTACCATTTCTAGATATAACTCTCCGCAGCATGTGACCGAAGCGCCGCGCTCCCATACATTTCTTCCTTTCTCGAACCACTTCATCCATTGAATCACTATCAGTTGCTGTATCATCTTCACTGTCATCCACTGACATAAGAGATTCACGCTTTGGTAATTTTTTGCCATTATCCTGTTTCGATGATAAAGCCGGTTCACTTGTACCAAAGTTCTTTGGTTCCACAGTCCAGCCATCTAATTTATGTATATCATTAAAAAGATCGTCTAAATTAGTTTCTAGTAAACCTTTGGCACTACATATCACTTTACTTTTGGTATCGTTATTCACAACAATAGCGTCTACGCTATTGGACAATCGTTTCTCACTGCTCACAGTCTTTAACGCATTGTTCATACTATGTCGAGCGGTAATATTGTCATGAGTTTTGGTTCGTTGTTTTAATCGTAGCGAGCTTTGCGTCAGCAAATTCTTTTCTTTTCTCTTTACACTCTTTTCCGATAAATCTCTCAAGTCTTGTGTCCTTAATGTTTCTTGCGGATGGTTTCCGCGGAATACATTCGAGAGCACAATCATTTTCACGATCTTCAGCGTTCCGACATGGGTCATAAATTCCATCACTGCATTCCTTATTCATTTCACCATTACATGTAACTCGCGCTGAACGTGTGCGAGATGGTTTTGTGTTTGTTGAAGAGCGTCAAACAAAGCGACGTCGTATTTTAGGGTGTCAAACTACCTGTTGCAATATACCACATATGCAAATGTATTCTTTATCGGAAAACTGGGTTCTATTCAAACGTATAGAATATTCCGGGTAACTGGAGCTTAGAAGATATCTCACTGGGGGTGAGTTCGGACGGTTGAATAAAATATCGCCCGAGACAATCTACGACAACTTTAAATCTAAAATTTACATACATATCTCTCACAAAGAGGTCACGTAGAATAAGATCAAATAAGAACGTCAAATTTCATTTTGTTCAAAATTTTTACAAGAGGTATGAGAGGATATGCTCTTTGTACATTACTATCTACTAAAAATCAAATAACTAATTTATGTTGATTGCAATATAAGTGGTAAGAGTATAAAAGTTACTAAGATTTTTTAGCAAAATTCAAACAAAATACGTATACGATACATGCATAAGCATAATTGAACCAAGCAATACGGTCGATATTTCTAATTTTCTGCATAAAAATGGTCATAACTGCGTCACCCCTCCCGTAGTCAAGTGGTCCTTAGACTTAGGTATACGGGCACATACGACTTCAAAGTGAAATACACCAAAAGTTGATTAACAGCAGAAATGTGGAAGGTGTAGAGGAGATATTAATTTCGTAAAATTTGGATATATTCTACCACCACAACATTACATACTATTGTAAGTCATACACACATAGATAACTAAAAACAAAGCGGTTCGTTTTTGCGTTCAACGTAATCTCTCAAAAAAGATTCTTACATCTTCATTTTGTATGAACGAATTTTGAATATGCAAGGAAATTCAAAGTAAGTTTATCTCCGGTTGGAATTGTCTTTACGGGCCAGATCCCAGGGTCCCATCTGTCACGTGACACAAAGGGGCATTGTCTGAAGGCGCCGTGATAAAATTCCCGGCCATTTCCACACACATCCTAATCGTAGATAACATTAAATGAAAAGCCAAATGCAATTCATTCTATAGACATTTTTACAAGAGTTAAGAGTCTATTTGCACTGTCGACAGGACACCTCATTGATCACTTGGTTTGACTATAACTCTTTTACGTCGAAACTATTGCCATTTGCAATGTCAGTAGTAGATTTAAAAGTGGGGGCAATTTTATGTACATATTGTCGTATAGATTCTTTAAAAAAATACATTTTATATAGTTGAGACTGAAAAGCAGAAATGGATACAACATACTAAAATCTACAATAGTGAAAAATAAAACAATTATTTTTAAATGGAGCTATTGCATATGCAGTCAAAATGTGGTGGGTAAGTTAAATATTAAATAACGGATTTTATATTTTTGCATTGCTTTCAAACTTAGGATTGACCTGGCTTTGAATGACATTTATTGCTAAAGAAATATAATGCTAGTTGTATATAGGCTTTTAGGAGATTTAAACATATGCATTTCAGTAAACAGTAATTGTCAGATATATCATACTGCAGAATTTATTTAAGATGTAAATTGGTAATTTACGGTTCCATAAGCATAAGCTCTTTTTCAAAGTCGGCAACGCATTGGCGACGCCCCCGGTGTTGCTCGTGTTCAAAAGCGGCAGTAACTACCATCAGGTGGCCCGCTTCTTCGCTGGCTTCAACTTATAAAAAAATATTTCTTATATTTTTTAAAAAGGGTATAATATGGCCTTCTTATTTAATTTTTTCATAATGTTAAATTTTATATCACTTGAAGGCCATAAAATTTCAAATCTATAAAATCATTGTTCACAATGCTTTTAGCGCATGATAAAATAAAAAAATGGTTGGGATATAGACTTACCTATATTGCATTATCTTTAAATTCATGTCACCGTAAACTCATTTTATCGCATCAATCATATCCACGCCTACTTGCCGCTTTGTAATACAATAACACACCGAAAACCAATTAATTTCGGCACACGTAACATCGCATTCACAAATTAAACTTATCAACTGCTTTTATTCATTCATAAATTTTCACAATCAAGTAAGCATTCCCCGTTTATTAATCTATTAATATTCATTGTGGCTGTAATTAAACGGATCCGAATAAACTTAATTGCGAATAATGTCGAATTAAAGCAAGTGAGCTTGTCAAATTACTTTCCGAAATTTGAAATGTTTGGTGGAAGTGCTGTCATTTGATTATTAAAATACTTTTCAGGTTCATTAAAAACTTACAATTTTACGAAAACTGATGTTAACGGTACTAATAATCACTTGCAACGAATAATAAGTGAACCTCATGCTTTATTTAATATCTATGAGTTTAATGCAGAAAAAGAGTTGTGCACAGCACTAACAGATGTAACAAGTAAACAATATTGTAACTTTTAACAGTTTTTAATAGGACAATTATGAATCAGTTTCAGGAAAATTTTAGTTTGCATTACCCTTTTTTACCGAATATGATAACTTCATATCATTATCATTGTAAACGTCCATAGTTGCTTTAATAATGGTAGCTGTTAAACTGCCATGGTGTTTTAGCAACTAATATTTGCTGTACATGATGCTAGCATGAAGTTGATATCATCTTGTAAGAATTTTGATTAAAAAGATTTTTCAATGTACCAGGAACAGGGTGAAGGTCAGCCTGCACCAGCGGACGGCTCAGCACCTCCTGCTGAGGGCGGAGCACCTCCACCCGCTGAGGGAGCACCCCCCGCCGAAGGCGCCCCTGCAGCCCCACCGGCAGAAGGTACTTACACTTTTTATAATAATTGTATATTGATAATACATTGCAGGATTATGTAGCTGTTAAAACCACAAGTCAAGTACATAAGTACAAAGAAGAGTAAATAATATAAGTTTGCAAGGTAATGAGCATTTTCAGGAGGGAATTAAAACTTAAGAGGTCGGATCTTGTAGATAAAATATATTCGGATTGTTTATTAATTAATTATTATTGTAAGTGTCGTCATTTAGTATTAGAAACGTAAAGATAATACCGACAAGTGCCAAAACTTAGGTTATACACTTAAAGTAGATAATATTTCTTAGTTAGATTATAAGGTATCAAATCTTTTATATCGTTATAAACAGGAGCTCCAGCGCCAGCACCAGCAGCTGGCGATGCTCCAGCGGCACCTCCAGCAGAAGGTCATTAAATGTTACAACAAAATTGTGCTAAATATTTTCTTGTTATCCCATATTTGTTCTCATTCTTTCTCATGTTATGTATTCTCCCAAGTATGTGTAGCGATATATGTTTGTTAGTTGTAGTATATGTAAGGCTGTTAGTAAATAGAACCACAACGTTCTTTGAGGATTGTCTTTCTCAAATTAACATTTGTCCTCTCAGTTTTTCCTATTCATTATAAATTCGTGGAACAGAATAGTATGTCTTAAAATTATGTTATTGTGGAATTCTCTCATTTGAGTCTCTTTTTTTAAATGATTTTACATTTCAATAATAATTTGTGACCGTCTCGTCTTTATCTCCCAAGCTAACCTCACTAGTAGGTATAGAAATTTCTCCAGAAGTGCTAATATGATCCAATTAGTAATTAGAATGATTTTCCTTGTAAATTTGTAAATTAGTCATTTGGTTTTATTGAGCTGGTGATTCAAGTAGTATATTTAAACAGGAGCTCCTGCGCCTCCAACCGCTGCTGCTCCTGCTGAAGGTGCAGCTCCTCCGCCAGCCGAAGGTCGTTATATATTTCAAGGCACTGCGAATTTATAGTTAGTCGAATCACCCGAAGCTATGCAAATTCAGTTATAGAAAATATTGAACTTTTATAGACTTCACTATATGTTATCAACATAGCATTTCCATAATGTCTGATAGACAGGAAAATTTCAATACAATTTTTTTTCTTATGTTTATCAAAATTCTATCAATGGCACATCCATTTAGGTGCTTTGTCTCTTAATTTTGTCTTTTTGGTTTCGTTTACAATTTCATTTTGTTGGTGGATAGATATTTCATTGATTCGTCGAATTCCTTTTTCCACATTTTAGGTATCAGCATGGCGATTGGTTTTGTGTTTTTACACGTTCAAGGTTTGACTGAATTGTTAATAATTGTAATAAGTTTATAAGAATGCAAAGTAATGGAACGGGAAAAAACATTCCTATATATACAGGTGCACCAGCTCCTGCCCCAGCGCCAGCTGCAGATGCTCCAGCACCTCCACCGGCAGAAGGTCTTTATTCTGTGACATTATATCCAAAACACTTATCAAAATCATTCTCTTAAATTAATTGATTTCAGAGAAAAGCTTTTGGGTTAGCATATGGTTAGATTCCATTTGTCTTTACAATATTAACTTCTACTATTAGTGGTAATACGTTTGTAAATCTGTACTAATCGAACCTTTCTTGTCATTGTTGAACATGCCTTAAATAAAATATTTGCTTAATTTATTCAGTTTTGTTCTGAATTAGTCAAGATTCATAAAATATTTTCTCTGAAATTTTATTGTCGATGGCAATTGAAAACTTTAATTCGTCTTACATGTTAATCATTATAATTTTAGCCCTCCTTTTTATTAAGTGCTCCTTTGTTATTCTGCAAAGCACGTGTAAGCACGTAACCTTAGTAAATAATTTATTTCTTGTAAATGTACTACCAAAAATAAGTAATTTGACTCATTTTTTTGTTCATCGTTGGATATTATTAGGCGCAACGTATTAGTCTTTACTAGCTTCTTTATGCTTAATGTATTTGCCACTATTTTACTAAGTTCTCCGAATTTAGTAAGATTCTTACTACTTTCCAGATCGTTCTGTTGTTATGTTTGCAATAAAATTCATATTTCACTCAGAAGTTCATAATTTTGCTGAATTTCTTTAGGTTTTCCGTTATTTACTTTAGGTGCCCATTGGCGTGTCTCATTAAGCAATTCAGTACAATAACAAATATAAGTATTCAATTAAAATATAGGTGCTCCAGCACCTCCTTCTGCCGCTCCAGCTGAGGCACCGGCGGCTCCTCCAGCTGAAGGTTTCTTTTAAGAAATTGCATTTAAATGTTCATTGTAAATTAGTCGAAGTTCTATGTCATGTGTTTCAGAGTTACTATTAGTTGTATCTATTTAATTAGTGTATTTTTTACATTTACGATTAGGTCTAGAAATTTCTATAAGTATTATCGTTGCAATGTATGTATGTAATGTATTGGTATCTGTTTTTAATTTTTATGTTTAGTTTGTAACTTTAAGTAGTAAGTGCAAGGTTTTTTGTCATGTATTATTTGTACCTTTATTGTAACTTGTTATTACCAAACGGAAAAAAACATATAATGTATAACCCCATTTTATTGTGTGTAACTACGTCGTGCTATAGCTACTTAAATTGAATTAATATATAATCTAAAAAAGGTTTCTACAATCTACTAATTCTAAATAGGTTGACGTTTCATGTGAATCTAATATCTAGATTGCAAAGCGGTTAGAAGGATTTTGTATTGTGTTCTAATGTATGTAATAGAATAGAGGTTGTTGTTTAAATATTCAGGGATATCATTCAAAGAGCATGTGATCCTACCGATACCCAATGTGAATTTATTATTCATGTTAACGGACTTCAGGTGGTTTCCCTTTGTTTACATAGAAAAGGGTCGGGCATGTTTTCATTATGTGTATTAGTAGTAATTTAAATTATCACAACCCTCAACGTCCCACTACTGGGCTCGGGTCTCCTCGCAGACTGAGAGGGTTAGTGCCATTGTCCACCACACAGGCCAAATGTGGATTGGTGGACTGGTAGTTTAAATGTGTAGACTAAAATACGTATTGATTGTTTATTAGATATAGAAGTTAGAAGCAACTTCCCAGTTCTTCACTTCAGTTTGAAGGATGTTCTGTTTGCGTATCCAGTATATTTTATATTACTTATTTATGTTTGAGAATTAGCTGCCCACGCAAAACTCTGTTTATGTTTGGTTACAGTTGTTGTGATCAATAGTTACTTAACACTGGGACAACTAGATGCTCGTTTGTTACTTTCATATAAATTAAAAAAAAAATTTCTATAATAGGTGCTCCAGCTCCACCTCCACCTGCTGAAGCTCCTCCTGCACCAGCTGAAGGTAAATTGATATTATCTTCCCTTTTTTCTTTTACAAGAAATTCTGTATTCATCATCCCTACCTGATATTTACTTCTTTTAAGTATTTAATTTAAAATGAGTAGGTTATATCGAGTCCACCTTTCTGGCCAAGTATGAATCGGTAAATTTCACATAAAAATAAGAAAGAGAAACAAAGAGTATTCTTGCAGATGTTATCACCATGATATTTTTCCTTTACTTGTGATGTATCTTCTTCTGTAATTACTGACTCAAACTCAATTTCTATATTTTTTTATTTTTCCAATTTACTTTCTTCTTGCTTTACCTCTTCTTAAGTAGTTATGGTCTTAACCTCTGGTCATTCTGTTCTAAATATTATATTAATTTTTCGTTTTATATTTAAAGAATAAAATCGCGCATTGGGATTTGAAATTTTATATCTTTAGAGACCAACTTAGTAGCCTTAAGGGAACCATTGCTTGTATATAAATAATATTTAAATACTATTTTTGTACTATCATTAACAGCACCCGCACCTGCTCCACCTGCAGAGCCAGCGGCAGCGCCTCCACCAGTGGAAGGTATAATTAGATTTATCTTTTAATTTAACACCTGTTTTTTGTATGTTTAATCACTGAATTTACGACACACACTGCTATAAGTTAAACTAGTTACTAGATTGTATTGTATTGGTAAAAAAGGTTTTACTAAATTTAGTCCTTAGACATAGCAACGTAGTCAATTTAAATTTTTAACATTTGATAGTGATTCCTTAGCACAACTTTCCATTTTCCACCCGTGTGCTATCTTCGTGTTAATAAAAAATGCCATCTCCTATTTCTAATGCCATTACAATGATGATTAAGTCGGCACTCAAGCGATTCGCTTCCGACTCTTGCAATTAAAACGTTGGCAGTCCACGCTCGGTCGTTCTTCTGTAGTTATTCACCCTCGTTACATTGGTGACTTGCCAACTAAAATGATGCCAAGACAGCGAGAGTTCATCCTAATGTACCATTTGTTTATAATTTCTATGATATTAGTTAAGTCGGAGTAATTACTTCCTTGACGACGTATGGAAATAATTTGACTCAGTTTTGTTTGTGAGCTCCTTAAGCTAACTTTAGATCCTAGGAAGAGAAACAAAATATTTGTAATTGGCGTTAAAAAAGATTAAATAAGAAATAAAAAATACCCTGTTTTGAGGATTAGGTTGATTATGGTTGGTATCTCAAAAAATTAAAATACAATTAATTTTTTTTTTGTTTTCAGCGTCGGCGTAAGAATCTTTGTGGATTTCATCATTTCATCAAAAGCGTTCATCATCATAAAAGACAGGTGTATGGTGTTAAGATTAAAACAGAGTACTTTACAAGTTACCTTTTACTTTTTTAACAGTTTCTAATATTATTTTACTCAAATTTGTAAATTTTGTATTAAGCAATAAACAATCATGAACAACTTTCGAATTTTATTTATCCTTTATGTTTGTAATGTAAACTTTGTTGTATGTAAATATATGTAGAATGAACATAGTTAACAATACGAATATTTTATCAAGTACATATCTTTCTAGGTTTAAAAACATTTATTGTTATAAAGAAATAACTCATATTCCATTACGTATATATTTCTAAAATATAAAAAAATAAAATAAAAAAATATATGTAAGTAAATAACAGTCATTGGTTATTACGGTAATAAATGAGTAAAAAATTTTTTTTTGCTACTTATGGAAAAATGGTGTAAATTATCAGCCATATTACAATTTTGACAAATGGTGGAGGGATACATAACAAACTCCGCATAAAGCGACGCAGTCAATCATGTGCGTTTATGGCAATTATTGGAAAAAGCTTATACGGCTTATTGAACACGAGCAGGGCTAACTATTTATAAATTAGGCTGAGTTAGGGCCAGCATTGCGTATTCTTCCATCCAGTCGGTTATATCTAGACGGTTACATCCAGTGGTGGTGACTCTACCACTCTACTATACTCTACTCACTCTATCCAGGCTCGACGGTTTCACTACCACCACCACAGCTATTCTGCTGTGAAGCAACTCTTAGGAGTTATGTTTAAGTTTGAAGTTTGATGCCCGCATACCCAGAATATTTGAGGCGGGCAACTTAGTCATTAGGAGTAGCAACGCAGCTATGACTTTACATGGGACAACCGGTCTATTTGGTTACAGTTGTCATGGGATGCAGTTGTCACTGAACATCAGGAAAACTCCATGCTTGTTAACTCTTTACCCAATAAAAAAAGACGGTTATTGCTCCGACGAATTTTAACGTAAGGACGAAATCCCGAACTCTTTAAGGCAAATTGCCACCGTACAATATTTCTCCCCCGAACAATGTGATGTGGAAAGGACTGTCATGAATGGGTAATTTAAGGTTTGGAGAGCAAATTTTCTGCGGATGTTCTGTATAACGACGGCTCGAATTATATACACAGCTTGAATTAATTCGGATAAGAGTGCGAGTGGGGTTTCGAAATGTGTTCCATTAAAACCTCCACGACGCAATTTTCATGTTCGTCTGTTACAAAACAATGAGATATTAGAATCTGTCAAGCTTTTTTCATTGCTCTAAGAATAACGAAAGCTTAAAAATATTTTTGGAGACCGTAGATATGTTAGCAACGTAGGTTTGAGTGTTCCGCTGACAAATCTGGCTTCGAAAATATGTTTTACGTCGGCTTACCTGGAAAAGCTTTAAGCGATATGCCTACAGCAGCGCCACCTGGTCCAATACCAACTCCGAAACCTTCTTTGGTTCAATCACATCAACTTTGCTAAAGATCATCGTGATTATAGCATAGCATAGCATATCATAGCATAGTTTACGATTATATAAGTGACTCACAAACAGATAGACAGACAAACATTCATTTTTATTTATAAAAGGGAGAAGAAGAAGATAAGTCCTCTAAATATTTAATTTAAAACAACATTTTTAGGTATTTCTAAAAATATAGGTTTTTTTCTCGTAGTAATAAAGCCGTACGAGAGCGTTCGTCTTCTATACGAGAAGAACTATGTTAATCTCGAGAACCACTGAACAAATTTGCATACGGTTTTTATTATTATGATTTGCATTTCTTTAAGAAGATTTGTATGTATTAAAATTGCCCTAGCTCTTAAAGAAGTTGTGCTAATTTATACTAACGCTGTGAAGGAACATTTTCTTTGTAATATGTATGTAATCCTTAAAAGAAAAAAAGCTAATCTAAATATTTGTACAATAAGAAACTATACCTATGCATGATTTATCATGTTTCAAATATTGACTTTATTAAAAACCTGAAAAATAGAAGTTTTTTAATGACTTGGAATAAATGATGATTTGTTTATAATGATCACATGACCCTCAAAGAATCCATTGACGCAAATTTATCGCCAAAGTAGAATTACCGTTGCTCTACGACCCACAAAACCCTCAAATGTAAATAACATGTTTCGGTAATATCATTTACTACATTCGAACGTTAATTTTACGGTTGAGTTAACTTTATAGTTTGATCTTAACGAATCCAATTTAACTTAATGTAAACACTCATGTTTCATTGTCAATCGTATTTCGTATGTTATTTATATGTTAATTCAACAGTAACAAAGAAGTCTTTGAGAATACTAAATGTAGTTATTTGATAATAAAAAAAAAATGTGTCGCATCTAATTGATTAATTATTTTTACACGGCCACGTAATTTGCACTATTACATTAAAGAATCTTGCGAGCTTTGTTGTGCATGAGGCTGAAAGCTCAAAAAAGTGAGTACGATCAAAACGTATATCTATGCTAATATATAAAGTTGAAGAGTTTGTTTGTTTGTTTAAACGCGCTCATCTCAGGAACCGCTGGTCCGATTTGAAAAAAAAATACAGTCATTCTCAAAAACCCGTTTTAAATAAGCCGCAAAGAATGTTTATCATTAATTTCCATGAACTCTTCCCATTTTACCATAACACCATCATTCTTAATGTGCAAAATAAATTACTTTCAACCAGACTCGTTGGAAGGCGAGAGTCGAAGTCTCCAAATGAAATCTCCCGAGTAAAATAGCCATTATAATTATCTCTTATTCCCTTTATCTTAACCCTATGGCGGTAATGAATGGGACACATTAACTTTAATTAAAATGGGCCCTCTGTTCCAAATACTCAGCGTTTTTCAGGCTACCCGCAGGATCTATTGTTTTACGAAAAAAAAATATCAAAATTTTATTCAAACGGATACTCACGAAACTTTTCAAATCTAGACGTTTGATGATATAATCAGTATCTGCATACTTTTTTAAGATTTGTCGAACATATTGATCTTACATATTATTATAAGTACAGTTGATTATTGCACAAAAGAAATGCATTATTCTTGAAATTATAATTGTTTACTTATGCATAAAATACGTTGATAAATAAATTATACAAACATACGTTGAAGCTACTTTACTATGTAGTAACAAAAAGTAAATAAAATCTAAAGAATATGATGAATAAACATTTTATTACACCATTTGAAAAACTACGAATATATATTTCTCGTTGATTCAATAATTATTATTAAATAATTTCAATGAATAATAACTATTAAATTTAATAGTTCATTTAGTAGTTCATTTAATAACAGAAGAAAATTAGATACGTAACGAAAATTTACATTATATTTCCTAATTTTACCTTAAAATACTGATGGATAGTAAACTATGAATAAAACATATTATGTAACAATGTATGTTGCGTGGCATCGTTCACTCTAAAATACACACTACAACGATACATTTCTGCTAGGTTTATTTTTAAACCTATGTTTAAATACGAAAGCAGAAATGTTACATCACTTACTTGCACGCTGCAAAAATATATATCGCCAAGTTTTTTTTTCTTATTACCTGCTAATGCGAGATTAGATTGAGCTGTTTCCCCGACGCGGCGTTGTAATTTTCCACTTCCATGAACTTTTGTTAAAAATTCTCTTTTCTGCACAATTTTCGTAGACTTC
>DWJH01000271.1:0-11840 GCA_018248735.1 Tagiades litigiosa | reverse complement strand
AGACATTTATTAAAATATAACTTTAAAAGTAAAAGTAAAACGTTTCATTGTGCTCAAACTCAACCCAACATATCTAACCTTTTTCAATTTTATGACGGTTTAGGGTTAGTTAAATCATGTCTAAGTTCATAATGATCTAAAATTGTGAAGTCCATTTACTCGTATTTGGTCTGCGGGGTGGAATATGGTTGAATCCTCTCAGTCTGAGAGGAGATCTGTGCCCAGTAGTAGGCTATTGATGGGTTGCCATGATGATGAAGTTCCATTAGTTAAAAATAATGTTGTGTCGTTAAAAGTAATGCCTCTCTCTATCAAATTGGGTTTGGATTTTAAAAACTGTTATTATAATTGTTTATGTCTTGGAATTCAAATTCGAACGGAAAATAGTTAGGTAGAGAATTATGGATTTCTCACGTTATTTATTTTTTCCCAGTTGCTCCTTCCTGGGTCTACGAGCCTCAAGACGTATCAGCCTTACTGGGTACACAGATTCTAACGCACTGCGTCACTAAAGGATATCCAGAACCCAGAATAACCTGGTTGAAAGGACAAGGTAAGGTCACTTTGAGCTTTTTTTAATCTGACTTCCTCATTCTTATTTGTACGCTTCTAAATTTCCGATTTCTTTGGGTATTCAGTTGAAGTTCATAACAATTTTGTTTATGATGATCATTTTGAAAAAAATGATGATAATATTAATAATGATAATGACGATAGTAAAAATAACGATAATGACAATAACAATAATGATGACAACAATAATGATGATGATAACGGAAAAAATAATGATGATGGCAGCGATGATAATAGCAATAATGAAAATGGTAATAATAACGATGATGGCAATTATGGATATGAGAATAAAATTGATGATATGCATGCCAGGGTCCAGCACAACGGACTTCCGTCCGCTGTCGCGGCTGGAGGTGCCGCTGTCGGTGCTGGGCAACGGGTCGCTGAGCGCGCCGGCGGCGGAGCGGCTGCACGAGGGCCGCTACATGTGCCGCGCGGACAACGGCGTCGGCCGCGGCCTCACCAAGGTCATCACTGTGTCTGTTAACGGTGAGTTCGATATTATCTGCAGATTGATCTGATGCTTGCGAACTGCTAGAAATCTATTGGTTGTTAAGAAAAGTCTTGGTTTAGACTCGTCGAGGTTTATATCTTATAAATAAAAATAAATGTTTATCTGTCTGTGAGTCCTTTATAGAATCGTAAATAATCATGTGATGATCTTTAGCAAAGTTGTTGTGCATGAGCCAAAGAATGTTTCTAAGTTGGTACGACAATTGGGCTCGGTAGGTGGCGCTGCTGTCAGACATAAATTGAGGACAATTTAATTTAGTACTAAAAAAAAATTATATCACTCGATTAGCTTCAGTGGGATCCCGCTTGATTCACACCTCTCTGCCTGAGGTAAGCATAACTGTTGCGAGGCTTTTTGGCCTTTCTTTTTAGTTCAAATGTTCATGGAAAAGACGGCGGACCCCAAGGGCTTCGCGGATTATAGGTTGAGAAACACTGTTTTAGAGAATTTAATCAGAATCAAAATATAATCAGAGCCGGCGCACTTCGAGTTCTCGTCGCGGAACATGTCGGTGCGGCGCACGTCGTCCGCGGCGCTGGTGTGCGAGGCGCGCGGCGACCCGCCCATCCAGCTGCACTGGACGCACAACATGCAGCGGCTCGATCTCACTACCTACAGGTACCAGCACCCAATATTTTATAGATCTAAGGGTATACGACCTTTGGCTCTGATTGTAGACACGCTTT
This sequence comes from Tagiades litigiosa, assembly GCA_018248735.1. Lineage (NCBI taxonomy): Eukaryota > Metazoa > Arthropoda > Insecta > Lepidoptera > Hesperiidae > Tagiades > Tagiades litigiosa. The sequence goes on along the minus strand of DWJH01000271.1, from coordinate 10,067 downwards.
GATGAACAAAGGTGGTTGTTTAGATCATGTCGGGGTCACCAGTGTAGGTGACTTCGGTACAGATCACATCGGTATCACCAAGAGTATTTGTATTTGTAACAGATCTATTAGTTTAAGGATCACTAGGTAATTTAACCTTAACAAAATGATGGATAAAATAATATTTGTATCAGGGTGTCAGTGTCGGAGAAGCGGTCGGAGAGCGGCGCGAGCGCGACGCTGACGGTGGCGCACGCGCAGCGCCGCGACTCCGGCGTGTACCGCTGCCGCGCGGAGAACGCGTTCGGCCGCGACGAGCTGCTCATCTACCTCGCCGTGCAAGGTCACCTGTCTAAAAGGCTTAACAGTTGTTTTCACTTGGTTGAATAATATTAATATCAACATATTTTGAAATTTGAAATTTGAAAATTTGAAATAATATCTATACTAATATATAAAGCTAAAGAGTTTGTTTGTTTGTTTGAACGCGCTTATCTCGAGAACCGCTGGTCCGATTTGGAAAATACTTCTTTAAGTGTAGGATAGTAAATTTATCAAGGAAGGTTATAGGCAATATTATATTTTCATAAATTTAAGGATCCTACTACCTACTGGTCCAGCTGTCGGAATATCGCTTAAAGCTTTTCCGAGTGGGATGAAGTCTGCGGAAATAGCTAGTATTGCAATAAAATATCACTTCCTATCATTATAGGACCTTCACAATTGTGAAGGAATACATCGTGAAGAAATTTGTACGTTTGAGTTCATAATATTAATAATGTTCTCGGTGATGTGTGAAGTCCACACAGTCCGGACAGGACGAGGTCTGTCGAGACAGTTAGTCGACGTATAAGACGTTCTCACGTCCAAAAACGGCTGCAGAGTTCCCGGAGGCGCCGCGCGGCCTGGCGGTGGTGCGGCGCGAGGGCCGCGCGGCGCGGCTGGCGTGGCGGCGCGGCTACGACGGCAACGCGCGGCTGCGCGCGTACCGGCTGCAGTACCGCGTGGTGGGGGACGGCCGCGCCGCCGACTGGGCCGACGCGCCCGCGCGCGACCTGCCGCCCGACCTCGTCACCACCAGGTTCGATCTGGTAAGAGGCATGCATCTCTGTCTGGACTGAAGCGTCCACGTGAGACCTGTCGCCCGACCTTGTCGCCACCAGGTTGAATCTTACACGAGGCCATTAGCACCGCCAACTGGAGATAATTAAGGAGTCCTTCAAGAAGAGTACTATTTAACATACTCATAATAAAATAAGTTCGAATACTTTCATTTAAAAGCTGCAACCACCAACTTAAATTATATTATTGTATTGATAAAATGGTATTTAAATCTTACACTGAACCTATAACCCGCGAAATACGTAACCGTGTTATCGGGATGGTATTGACCCCATTGAACAGCATCTTCCACATTGAGGTACTTATGCGAGACTATGTTTTCAGACAAGAATCTTCAGAATCGGAAGCAGAGGAGATATTGGAGTATCGAGTGGACGGGCTGCGGCCGGCCACTGCGTATGCACTACGGCTAGCGGCAGTTAATGATATCGGTGACAGCGAGTACTCGGAGTCAGTCATTGTACAAACCTTGGAAGAAGGTAGAACTTGAGTTTATAACCCTACTGGTACAAAAAACGAGCGAGCGAACAGACATAAAGCGGCGTGCAGTTCACTTGTTATTAAGTGATAACTGCAGCGCATTCACACTCAAGTGATTAGTGACAAATAATGAAGAAAAATAATAATTCATTTCAGCTCCATCTGAACCGCCACGAAATGTTGAAGTCCAGGCTGACGCGCCAGGAGAACTGCTCGTGAAATGGCAGGTAAGTTCATGTTTATCTTCATTTCAATTTATCAATGGTTCCTTCTTGAACACACCTCCTTTCTGACTGCAAATGCTGACCCAAAGTCAGTCACAAGTTGTCACTGCAAGTAGTCACTTAACATCAGGTGAACTGCGCGCTTCTTTCCTACTCTCAACACTTTAAAAAATGTATACATATATATCACCCCCTTTCAAGTTCTCGTTTCTACGGACCTTCAACCCATATAACCAGCTATCGTTTTAGTACAAGTTTGGACAGTTAGTCTTGATTTAGTTAATATTATTTTCTGTTGTTATATAGAATTCTACAATACATGCAACAGTATTTAACGACACACACTTTTAGTTCCTAACAATTCTGTTATATATATTATTAGAATTATTGTAGTTGCAAGCAAAAAGAATGAAATACTTAACAATTTTTGAGCTTACTTAAATAAATGCAAATTGGAAACAAGATTGTTACGAGTTTGTGCAATAGACGGATTATTGAAATACAGATTGGACGTACATAATTATAAAATTCTTAGCATAATGTTATTGAGCATAAGATCAATACGATGTGAGTACAAATATTAAAAACAAAATAAATTTTGATTACAATTCAATAAAAGTATCAATTTAATAAGTTTTAAACACACTTATCACTCATAAAACTCGATATTTAAGTATCAACATCAAAATATTAATTCATTGCACGAAAGAAAATGCCAAACACGAAACTCACAAGCTCATATCTTAGATCTATTTGACAATAAATAGTAGGTTGTGTATTATCTGTTACCCTGCCTTTTATACATGTCTCTCGACGTCTCCATTCAATTCAGATAATATAGAAATTTCATTCTCGTGATTGATATTTTTTAATATAAATTATTATATAAATTGACAATGTCTGAGACGAAACAAATCATCTCTAAATTGCATCAAAAATTGAAAATATAATATTGCTATGAAAAATATTAAATTGTCTTTCTTAGCACCACGAGCCTCATTTTACTACTCCATTCCGTATATTTCTATTTCATAAATAGCCATCCCATCTTTGAAAGTTTAAAATTGCAATATTGAATGATAATTATATTATCAGGAAATTAATTTATTTCAATTTTAAATTATATGGTTAATTTTAACATATTACTATAACAAAATAATATAGTCAATTCCTTACATTGTTATGAGCATAAAATATACTTTGTTTCTAGGGTCTACTCTATCTACGGGAGACGTAGATTTTGTCCTAATATTCCCATAATCGAAACAGCTCTAACATCTATGTATTCACCATTAGATATTTTAATTCTAAAGTGGCACTACATATTATGTACTTATTTACACTACCATTAACATATATTTTAAGGTTTTAGTACCTGGTGGTAGTAAGACAAAATTATAGTGCTTTAGATATTTCTTGATAAATTCAAAATTTCACTTTAACGGTAATGATAGTGTACGCGTGTTTATCCACGTTAGCTATTAAGTTATTTTTTTGTTGATGTTGATGATTTTGCATGTGTTGAACTTGTAGTTATTGTTGCAGCTGCTATTGAACTGGTAGATGATGGTAATTTAGTGGTAGGTGTATAATTTGAGTCAGGTTTTGAAATTACAACTTCTGATTTTGTACTACTTTTCATGAGACCTGGAGACTTGGATGAAGTTACCATTTTGGTTGAAGAAATAGCACTCGTAGGCAGTACTGTTAACTTACTTGCAACTTTTTCTGAGGTTGAAGTAGCAACTTGCGGTTTCATAGGCGTTTGTGCGTGAGATGCGATCGTGGTTTTTATATCTGTATTAATATTAGATGAAATAGTAACTGTTGTAGTGGGCTTAGTTACAGTTGTAGCGTTAGATGATTTAGATTTATTTGTATTATTAGTTATTGATGTTTTGACAATACTAGTAGGCAGTTTAGATGTTTTGCTGATTTGATTGGAACTTGCTGTATTATTTTTTTCCATTGCCAAATCAGGTTTTGGCGAAGACGTTGAGAGTGTTGGTTGAATTCCAGTAGCAGATTTTAGTTCTACGTTTTTGGTAGCGCAAATGCTTACTGACGATTTTTCTACTGCAGGTTTATTCATATTAATTTTGCTCGCAGTCGGTATATTTTTTTCTTTTTCTGTATCTGATTTTAACGACGAAGTTGATTGTGTCGGTTGAAAATTTGGCTTCAAAATTCCACCCTTCGTAACTATAACGCTAGACGACTTTTCTGGTATTAGTTTCGTATTCTGGCCAGAAGTCTCTATTAGTTTATTTTCTACATTTTTTTGTAATGGAGTTTGCTGCTTTGAATTGACTGAATCATTTGCCTTTGTACTGATGTCCTTGACGAATCGAGTATTAGACGGATTTTCTGTCAAAGTTTTGGTGATTGAAGAAGTTATGACTGTAGGTTGTTGCTTTTCTGATAGTAAATTTGATTGAGTCGAAGTTGATGATTTAGGAGCAATATCTTTGACAGTAACAGCACTAAGAGATGTGTTTTCTGTTACCGATTTGATAACTTGGCTTGAGTTAGTCGAGTCCGATGACCGATCATTTAACTTAACTGTCGATATTATTGCAGTATTTGATGGGTGTTGTAGTACATCATTTGCGATATTGTTTTTATCCTTTACTGATTCAATGGTATCTTTATAAGTAGTTACCTCTACATCATAACTCTCTTTATTAGATTGTTGAAGGTGTACTGAATCATGTGGTTCTTCTAATATAGTTTTTTTTTGCCGCTGCAATTGTTTATTACCCCCACTACTATTGCTACTAGTCTTATCTTCTTTTTTCGTATTATCAAACTCCTTGGTCGCAAAAGATTTCAGATTAGATAAATTGTTTGTTGATTTCTTGTCTAAATCTTTATGACAACTACTTTTTATCTCCTCAGCACCACATGGTTCTATTGCAGATTTTTGTTTTTTATCCAGTATAGGGTTTAATGATAGTCGAGTTTTAGGTACACTTTTATAATTTTTTTCAGTATCATTTTTAATCATATTACTAGCTGTAACGTCTACATTACATGAACCGTCGAATGACTTTAATTCTGATTGACATATTGTAACTTTAGTTTCAAATTTATTGTCTAATGGATTGTCTAATTTGTTTAAAGCACTTTCAGTACCTGATTTATTCGCATCGGACTTACTACCTGTCAAGTTTCCTGAATCAGACAGTTGAATTTTATTGCTTGATATTTCTGAAATATTACTAAATGTGGTTGGTACAATTGTTTTACTTTGTTGGCTGTGATAATCAGGCGAAATTCCTGCTTTCACTATATTTCCTTCTATAGTTGAAACAATTGGCACTGGTGTCATTTGAATTGGCGAGATAGTTTTTGTTATGCTATCTGTATGAATTTTAGCAGTTGTAAAAATTGACGATGATGGGCTGGAGTTGATTACTGGCCTACTTGCACTAATTTCAACGAGTAAAGGATTTTTTAATGTAGGAAAAGCTTTAAACCCATCATGACCTCCAAACATATTAGTATTCATATGATTATGAAGGGTTCTTGAAATATTAGAACTAGTTACTACAGTTCCTGAAGAATAAATAGCTTTACACAAACCACTTTTATTAAATTTGTTGTCAGAATATATATTACTTTCCTTGTCACTTATTGAATCAGTCTTAGAAATCATTGGATATTTGGCACTTCGATTAGGTTCATTTTTGTCTATTTGCAGTAAAGGTTCGATAACAGTGTCGTCAGATTCATGACTGAAATTTTGCACTTTCTTTTTAATAGAATTTCTTTTTGTTTTGATAATACCCACACTTGGTTTTTTGAGTTCATACTCAAACCCACTTGTGATAGATGTACTATCTCCACCGTCTTGAGACGTCTGAAAATAGAAATTAACATAAATAGTGTAATAAACACATTTTCCATTTTATTGTGCTATAAGTTATTTATGAAGTAACTCCTATAAGTGATTTGTCGTGCGATGTGGAATATGATTCAATTAATCAAACACCAGGTAAATTGCTTTCTACTTGGCTACTGTCTTATCAAAATATATAAAACGAAATTTGTTTTGTTTTTTTATATAGTTGTGAGAGATAATATTTGAGGTTATGTATATTGATATAAGAAGAAAATATTCTTCCAAATAATCATATTTTAAATCTAAACCATCTATTTCCTCTCACACGTAAATTTTTAGTAAAAAACTGGTCCTCTCTATTGTTTATGTATGTGTGTTTATTTACCAAACTTCTACTTTAACAAATAAACACACATAATAAATAAGTTCATTTGTGAATTATTTTTATGCACTTATGAGAGATAATTGACTGACCTTCCGCATGGCAAGCAGCGGATGGGCGTGCGGTGGTCAAGCACCACGGTCACGCGGCACTTTGCGGCCACGCAAGAGAAGCGCTGGGGGCTCCGTTTCTGGTAAGCAGATGGACACGACACCAGCCGGACCCCATTCTTCAGTCGGCCGGGATAGGAAGCGGGCTTTCTGCAAATTAATTATTGTTTTTACACATTTTATAAATTTTCATAAAGGTGCCATAAGCCGACGACTTATGAGATGTAACTTAAAAGAGTTATCTTTTAGACGAGTAGGTACACTTGATCGTAATTTTTCAATTCCTTACCGATTTTAATAGGTCCAAATTATATTGAAGATACTTTATTTTATGGTAACTTTGTATTCAAAATAAAGAAAAATTTAAGTATACCACGATACTAGCATCTACTTAAATATATGTAAGAAGAGTATATATAATCCTAAAAAAGTTCAACGAACAGAGTTGCTAATATAAGTGACAATTCTATCACAAAGTCAAAGTCGTTTTCTAACCTCCATAATAGTGAGTTCGTCGGGGCCACTGCAAATCTGGTCAATGGCCATGAGGACCACGACTACTACTGGCAGAACACCGATAGTCCAGCCAACTGCGTCAGCCCACATTGGATATACGTAGTGTCCATAGGATGCCGGCTTGTACTCGATCCAATTAAACACGAGAATAAACTGAAACATGTAAGATATTAGAAGAATCACACCGAAATTTTGCTTAACTATACTTGTTTTATACACAATACAATCGAGACCAATGTAATATCAGAAAATGTAAGACAGCGGAAATCCTATTACAATTTATTTTGCCAGTTTGGTTGTAATAAAATATGATAATGCACAGATTTTTTTCCTTATTGCGTTGCGTTGTCCATTTTGCGGTCTTTAGACATCTGAAATATGCTGGGCATACGGTATCATACTCACAACTAAAGCAGCTGGTGTGATGGCACGCCACATCGCGCTCCAGAATATAACCCACAACTTGGACTGGTCTCCGATCATTCGCTGAATGTCACGGCAGAACTTTTCAGCACCATATATCCAAGCAATCAGTATACATTCACTTATAGCAATGATCAGTACAGACCAATTCGCCGCGTACTTATCCATCAACTGAAGCCAGTACATGCCACTCTGAAATACATAAGGCGCAATTTTTGACAATGATAAATTTAATCCAGATTCGATAGAGAAATGTTTGCTGTGAAGCAAATATTAAGAGATGTGAAGGAAATAGGTATGAAGAGTTGAATGTTACATGACGTATGAAGGAAGTAGAATGCCTGTTTAAAAAAAGTATGGTATTCATCAAGTTAATCAAAGTTTCGACAGTCTTTAACAAGGCTCAACTTTAATCGCTATATATATATGGAGATGACAAACAAAAATTTTAACTTTTTAATAAGGATACATAATATTATGCAGTTAATAATCCTTAGGAGCAGCAATAGTAACCTCGAAAAAGAAAAAGATTCAATTTGAGGTTGGTTGATGTTTTCAATGGCGGTCAAGTTTCAGTGACTAATATAAACTGCATGCGGTAATCATTTGCGTTTGTCACTAACTTAAGTCACTAAAAAATTCAACATATTATAATCAGGAAACTCTTACATTGGTAGTGAAAATCAGACCGCCTAGATAGCCAAATACGCCCACAGAAAACACGACCCATCCTTTCTTCTGACGGAAATTAGGAAATCTGTCGAGAATTGCCGTTGTAACTGTCTCCATGAGTGCAAACTGGAACGAAATAAAAAGAAATTAATTGTAATGTCTATTCATCGTCTTCACAAATTAATGTTTAGGTTATACATTTCGATTTCTTTACCTGTGAGTCAAGTCCTAGAGTTAGGAGCATTAAGAAGAAGAGTATGGACCACAGAGGGGAAACAGGCAATCTGGTCACAACCTCTGGATAAACAATGAAAGCCAAACCGGCACCTTGGTCAACCACACGATCCACTTCGACTTGCAACTCATGGGCTAGGAATCCTATTACCGAGAAAATCACAAGTCCCGCGAAGAATGACGTCGCAATATTAGACACAGCCACTATCAGAGAATCACTGGAAGCAAAAATATTTACTTTAACGGTGCCTACGCAAAAACTATATTTAGGCATTAGGGCATACTGACATGTAGCAATTATTGGAGAATTTGTTATACGATGAGAGCGTTATAAGTCCGCCCCACGCAGGACTTAACGCAAAGAATATTTGCACAGCAGCGTCACCCCACACCTGAAATTGATATTTAATATTTATTTGTTATGAAAAATATCTACCATTTTTATAGAAAAATACTAATAAAAGGGAATATAATAGTAACGCTGGGTGAAAAGTTTACCTGGGCATTAAGAAGTTGACTGAAATCTGGTGTTAAATAATATAATATCCCAGTAGATGCTCCCGGTAATGTCACTCCCCGGAAAAATAGAATTACCAGTACAACATATGGGAACAACGCAGTGAAGTACACCACCTACACAAAAAATATGGATTACCGTTAATTTTATCTATTGCCAAAAACAATCATCAAGTTTACAATTTTAGTGATTTGATTATTAAAATTTTATTACCTAATCGTAATTAGCAAAAATTATACTTCCAAATATACTTTACGAACCTTTCCTGAAGACTGAACCCCTTTGAAAAGACAAAGGAAAACAATAAGCCAAGCCGCAAATAAACAGATGGCCATACCCCAGCGAATCTGCCCTGTCTCTTCGATTCCGGAGGAGAGTCCGAGAACTTGGTTGCTGTAAATATTTTGATAACTTATTTTTAAACGGGTTTAAAAAAACTTAATTCCGCTATTACCTTGAGGTTGGTATCATTTAAATTTGTAAAAAGTCCAATTTTAAGAAATTAATAATATCTGAGGTTTGTTATAAAGTCGGTTATTAAAACAATATTTTTATTATTATTCTATTTTCAATCAAAAATTGCGAGTAAATAATTAACATTGGCATCTTTTGTTGTTCAACAGGTATTCTCAGATGGATTTCAATAATAGTTCAACAAGTATTGATTTGCCAAGTTGAACTGTTCATTCAAATGAATAGCACTCATAAAGTTGGCAATGATCAAATGAGATCAATACTCACGTGAAGTACTCTTCAGCAGGAGGCTTTCGGATAGCCACTTCTGCCAATTCCGCTATATTATGAAGTTGGGCGAAAGTATGATTGACACATTGTCGCAAGTAATATGTTCCGTTTCTAGCTTCGCACGCATCTGCTTCTTCGTATGAATAGCAATCTGCGAAGTAAAATTTTTCATAAAATAACACGTTAAGGAAATAAAATCATTAAACCATAAAAATTTATAAGAATTATTACACAATAAGTAACTTACATTTCGTGCTCCATTCGGGGTCACAGTTCTGCCATGGCAGCTGATGCGAAAATATGCTTACAAAAGACACCGCCATGTAATAGATCGTCCAAGCTATAATAAGATTATAGTATAGCATCACAATGGTCGATACTATGACCATTCCATAGCCAAGTCCACGAAATAGGGGACAGAACTTGTTGTAGACCGCGACTGGACCGAGGGCAGCGTACTGACCGAATGATAATTCCATGAACATAAGCGGGAGGCCCGCTATTATGAGCATTACCGTAAAGGGTATGAGAAAAGCACCTGGAATAGAAGACACACATTTGTTATTACTTCTTACATATTTTGTGTTCAAGTTGAACAGATACATATGTCTTGCAACGAAAATTATAAACAATGATAATAGTTAATCTTATTTGAGTAATTATTGAATAGGTTAAGCCATAATCCAAAGCACGGCCAAGTGCGTACGTCGCACTTGGTCAGGCCAAGGGGCACGCACTTGCTGTGACACAAAAAATAAATAAAATGATTTATTGACTAATTGAACATAAGATTTATAAATAAAAATGCATCTAGTTAGAC
>DWJH01000270.1:0-11842 GCA_018248735.1 Tagiades litigiosa | reverse complement strand
GTTCACTTTCAACATTCATATTTTTTAATATTATATTGTGATACATTGTTATATTATATTGTGTTATATTGTGATTTTGTAATATTCATGTTTATAACCATTACAAGCTGGCCTGGCTTATAACAAAAATATAATTGATTAATCAGCTGTCCGCGCCATTGATTCACGGATTTACGTTTTCTTTGTGGCTATTAATTCTTTTTGTTGACCTTTGAAGAATTTTATTGTAATGTTACAAAGCTTATAGCCTTATTGTCTTATAGCTAATAGCTTATAGCCTTTTTCAAGAAATTAGCTATTACCTAGAAAAAAGAGATTTTTGTAAATCCGACTCGTAGTTTATCCCGTTTAAACAAGCAAACAAAAAAATATATAAAAATAATGAATTAATATATAGTGGTCATTACATTATGTAAAAAAATGGGAGTTCTAAGTTATGACAGTAACGTAAAATATCATGAATATACCTATATGTACCTAGGTACAAAACCCTTTAAAGTAAAACTCAACCTACAAAATTAAAAATGCCTACTTATTACCTATCTTTTTATTTAAATTAAGTAGGACTTGTTTTAAATAAAATTAATCATATGTATTACTAAATCGATTGACATTATAGAATATTAAACATCTTGGTGAACAACAGGTGTTCTTTAGAGTCGTTATACAAACCGGGCGTAACTTAACACTACATGCACGTGTATAACACTCATTATTAAACATATATGTATGGTACTGTATAAATGTGTATACTTAAATCTAAGTATATAAAACATTCAATATAAATAAAAGTTATCGGTCTCACGAAATACAAAACCTCGAAATTCGATTTATGTTAAGATTAAATTTAATCAACGCCGAGATTTATAATTAATTGAAAAATCCATTCTATTGTTATCTATTTTTTCACATTTTGTCGTATTTGTTTGTACTCGCTAATGTCGAAAACCTTTTACTTGGTACTTTATTAAGTAAAAGGTTTTCGACATTACAAATATGTATCGGGTTGTGATGGATTTTATGTTTTCTCCGTCATTTGCTGATATCAGTATTAAATATTATAAAAATAAATTACATCGTCATGATTTTAGAGCATCACCTAGGAGCTTTACGTCACGGCCATGGCCGGCATGTGTGGTTCGACGTAGCGGGCGCGCCGGGCGACTCGACAGCACTTCTTGGGGCGGAGTTGAGGCTACACCAAGCAGCCTCTCATACAGTAGATCCCACCAGCCTTTACACAGTGGTGGTGCATCGCGTTCTCAGTGTCGATAGTTTAGGGTGCGTTATTTTGTCATTTTTTAAGTATATGAACATGTTAGGTAGGTCTACCGATGTATGATTATTGGTTAGATTTACAGCCGGGACAAAAGTTCAAGTAACAGATGGATATTTCAGTTTGTACATAAATTTGACATTTGTTTGTTAAGTTTTTGTGGTGTGGGTACTTCTCTACGGGGTTGTGGTGTTTTCTTAATGTACTGAACACCTTGTGAGATGCAAGTTTAACGCGGGTATTAAAGTTATGTTGTTAACGCATAGTTATAGTTTAGTCACCACTTATAACTATGACCGATTTTGAATCAATTTAATAGGTATCTTGTTCTAGCATGGTCACAGTAAAACACGATGATACAAGGACTAAGTAATAGATATTTGTGTAATGTTTATAAGTATGGTGTAAAAAACAATATTAAGCTGTTACTACAATTTCTTCGCCACGGATTTACACTTGTCATCATTTTATTACCTAAAATTTATATATTTTGTAAACAAAATTATCTTATCATTATTTTTAAATCCATTACTTTTCCAGGTACGATGGATAACACATCGAAATTTAATATTTGGAAAACAAAACGTCGGCGTCATAAAGATTTTATTGTTGCTCTTAATCTTAAGACAAAGCTAGAATTCCATGCGTCTACAATATTGTAAGTCAGTAAATATTATAGATGCGACGATGTTTTTTGATAGTTTAATTTTCGTTGTTGTCGTATCAATCGACTGTACCTGCCAAATACACTATTACATGGTCTATTTTTTTATAAAGCCTATAAACTGAAAAAATCTGGCTACGAAGAATTTATAAAATGATTTATATTACATATATCTAAAATATTATAACCCACAGAAGTCTACAATTGGAACGCGTAGCTGCCGTTAATACAAGCGCGGGCGCCGAGGGCTGGCTGGAGCTGAATGTGACTGGCGCACTTGCGAGTTGGCTGAACGCTCCAGCAGACAATCAGGGTTTCTTCATCACTATGCACCCACACTCGCAACCAGGTAAAATTATTGAGTAGTTTAATTTTTTACAGCTTATATAACACACTAGTTCTGCCCGGTGTTCACTTACTAAATGTAATTTTTAAACTATTTGGAGTATTCCGACATCGACTATAAAATTATATTAAATCAGCTATCATATACAAAGATACTTTTTAAAATTTGACTCATACTTCCTGAGTTTATCCACTGATTTGTACCACAAACATTTCCCTGTACTTAAAATTTAAGCTTAACATTAAATTATATATTTTTGCAGAACGACATGTAAAACCAGAGGAGATTGGTTTAGAGGAAGCGCGTGGCGTACCTGCAGAAGGGAAACAACCATTCTTAGTGGCGTTTTTCAAGAATGGTCCAAAGCTGGGTAACAGTGACGCTGGGGCACGTAGAAAACGTGAAGCGAGAAGATGGCGAAATCATGGCTATTCTGAAAACTATTTAAGAAATCCCTTAACAGGTTGGTAACAGAACAAAAGTAAAGTACACAAGCGGTTAAGAAACAGGTCTCTCGATCGAGAGGTCCGGGGTTCGAACTTTCCTGACTCTGACTTTTCTGTGTTATATGAGTTTTTTAACAATAAAATATAACTATAAAGTTGAAGGAAAGCGTCGTTAGGACCTGCACATCTTAGAGCTCAGAAAGTTCTCCAAGAAGTGTGAAGTCCACCCAACCCGCATTCGGTCAGCGTGGTGGACTATGGCCAAACAGTCTCAGTCCGAGAGGAGACCCATACCCAGTAGTGGGACGTTGATGGGTTGTAGTGATGATTTTACATTATATACCTACTTTTGCATTTACCTGTCAGGCATGCTTTAATAATATTAAAAATGAGTTAAAGGCTTCAGACTACGTATTGAAGAAGTAAGCTGATAATGGTATCACACATGGTAGTAAAATGTAATATTTTTGAAAAGTTTCACCAAAGTGTTGGCCGTGATGAATTTTCCAGGAATATATATAGCCACTTACTGCCTAATCAACTTTATTTATTTTTGTTTTAAGATACATCTCACTGGACAACAAGAAGCTGTGAAATACAAACATTGTACGTCAGCTTTAAGGACCTCGAATGGCAGGTAAATCCAAATTAATTTGAATATTTATTATATGTTTTGACAATATGGAGCTTATGTATATATATAATCATTTGTAAGGCAAAACCTACGAACATTGTTATTTTGACCAAGATTTCGACAACTGAGAAGGGATTGTATCATGTGTACTGTAAAATTCAACATCTAAATGGGTAAAATAGGGGTTGAAAAGTCGTTCGGAGCTACTTCATTGGAAGGCTTAAGCTAAAATAATTGCTATAAAATTAAATTGTGTGTAATATGAAATTCAATCCCTTAGATAAAGATATTTGGATTTGGGTATGGATATTGGGATATGGATAACGGGATATTGATAACGGGATATGGATATGGATGCGAGGAAATAATTATTTTGATTCGGATATACGGATGTGTTTTAAAAATATTTCATGAGTAAAAGCGTAGTAAAGTAGTTAAAAGTAAAATTAGTTAATACGAGTATGTATGTAAACCCTTATAGGAAAACTGGCTACTGATACAAAAAAGCTTCGGAAAGGAAGAAATCGCATATTGCACTCAGAGAAACTAAATACAGAGACATAGAGTTACTAACTTTTTTATTATATATATGGCAAAACAACGTTTTCTGGGTCAGCTCATTTGAAATAAATATGCTTAAAATATTTTTTTTACAGGATTGGATCATAGCACCTGATGGGTATAGCGCGTTTTACTGCAGCGGTGAATGCAACTTTCCCCTCAACGCGCACAAAAACGCTACAAACCACGCTATTGTGCAAACTCTAGTGCATCTATTGAACCCAACTCAGGTATTCTTTTATTTTTTACATGACACACAGTCAAAAACTTGGGTATTATTTTCGATAAACACTTAACTTGTGGCTCTCAAGTCAATGATGTAAGTAAGAAGGTTTGCATCATCTTTTAACATATTCAGAATAACATTAAAAATATAATAAAAAAGATAATTTTGACATACAGTCATAAAAATAGATTAAGTTCATAATATTAAAATATTTTTTTTTATTTAAAAAAATATTTTAATATTAATAATTTACAGATACAGATAAATATTTTCTTGTGGTGGAAAGTAGCGAAAAACCTTAGATTAACTTGGTGTTAAGTGATTATTACAGCGGTCCTATTGACTAGTTATTACCACAAAATTCGAGTAACTTTACAGTAAGTAAGATGACAGTGGTCATAACGTCCATTCAGACTAAGCGGGTTTAGTAAGAACCACTGCCACAACTATTTCTGCAAGCAACTTATGTAGAATCTAAGTGAAGAGAGACATCGCTTTACTGGGACATTTGGTATGACAAACTTGAACCTCGAAGCTGTCATACAAAACGAGAAAGTAATGAACGTCCGGCGCGACGATTCTATTACGTCTTCCATACTAGTTCTTATATTGCAATTGATCGAAACACAAAAACCTCGCGCCGCGTCGTTGCTGTCCCGCTCCCTGTGTATTTTAACCTTAAGTCAGCAAATGGAACAGAACAGAAACCGACAGACTACCTAATGGTATTCCATAGTGACAACAGTAGAGCTGACCATTGTTATATGATAAGATTTTTGTTTTGTTAAAAAAATCTTTTGTTCTAGGTACCAAAACCATCGTGTGCTCCGATTAAGTTGACTGCGATTTCAGTGTTGTATTACACAGACGACTCCAACGTAATACTGCGGAAGTACAAGAACATGGTTGTTAAGAGTTGCGGATGCCATTAGGTCGCATGATGCTTTTTGGTTGCCAACATTAAAATAAACTAGTCTTTGGGATTTGGACAAAATTAAATAAGTTCAAATACTATGGAACTGATATTCATAACTGTAAGCTTTTAAAATATATTAAGGTACACGTAATGCATATTTTTCATTTTATATACAATAAATTGTATAGTTTGGAAATAGGTTTTATATAAATCCGTGTTATCAAAAATACTTCTAAAATTATTTTTTCAAAATATACTCAATGTCCTTTATGAATAGCTAAGTAAATATTTTTTATGTTATTATATAGTACGAGTATAATAGATTTAGATTGTGATATATTGTATTGCGTCATAAGAACGTTACTGATAATTCATATAAATTTTACAGTGTTTACATTTTTTATACATTGATTCATTTAATGTTTTCGTTTTGTCACTGTAAGATAGAAGTAAAGATTGTAGAATCAAAATGAACACAATTGATTCAACTTCATACAGCTCTTGAATACCGTTCACAAAAGATATATACTACCAAATTATTATATTAATAATTAAAATATACCTTAACATATTCATATAAAAATTATATAAAGTAATAAAAAAATTGTGGAATTCCTCGTGTTTTTCATTTATTTTTAATTACAAATTACACAATTGACTAATACAGTTATATCTTTTGTGATAATATATTTTACAAAATACATCATCAGTACAATAATAATTGTATTTAAGTTTAGTTGCCATACTCATTTATCAACTTAGTTTTAATTTGATATTGAAATGGAATGTGATAATTTTTATAGGAGCTAAACCGAACGTTTATGAAATAAAGAAAAAAAATAATGCATTAGTTTTGCGTGATGTGAATGCTTATATGAATCTTTATAAATTTATCTCTAGGCACATTATGAAGAAGGGTATTTTACATTTACAAATATATTCGTAATTTACTGAAATCTTTTTCTATTAATTTTGAGCAATTCCAAACGCTTATTACGCAATAAAAAGCAACGGACGGCAAAATCTTTAAATAAAGTGCTTTGTATTGAATGAATATTTCTAATATCATGTGCCAATAATATACTCAGTAAAGTACATATTTGTAAGTCAGTTAACTAAGTAGACAAATAGTTAAATATTTAAGATATCGTAGATGAATATTATGGCATGTAAAAAAATAAAAGCCATTTTTTTTATAAAAATGTGTTTTATTATAATAAATAACACCCAACAGGTCCCTTAGAATAAGGAATCTAAACCGCTGATAGAATTATTTATCTCATACAAGCTGTCACGTCAGACGTCATTCTGCCCGGAATAGCTTTAAGCGATATGCCGACAACAGCGCCACCTAACGGGTTTACAGTATTAATTTTAGAAACTTCAAAAAAGATTATCACATTTTAAGGATGTAAATCTGTATTAAAAAGTGTAAGGATTTTTTCGGGTATTTTTTATATCTTGGGTTACATTATTGGACTTTTAGTAAGCATCCCTATTTTTTTTATAATATAGCCTATAGCCTTCCTCGATAAACGTACTATACAACGCTGAATGAATTTTTCAAATCGGACCAGCAGTTCCTGAGATTAGCGCGTTTAAACAAACAAACTATTCAGTTTTATATATTAGTATAGACATGAATTATTTCGGAAAGGTTTATACCCACTTACAAACTTTTGCGGAATAATATTCGTCGTCATTAATAATTTCAATTAATAATTTCATCGTATTAAACCTTAAAGTTTGAAAAAAGGTCAGCCGTCGTGATTTGAAACTGTTATTAATTGATTTTATAGGATGGTTATAGATGGACAATAATAAACTTCTTTAGAATAGAGAGTACTTACATACTTGGTCTTCAAATTATGCTGAATTTTGTAATATTTCATTTCTATAAATGCTGTAAAAATGAACTCAAACAGTAAATATTCATGTTTATGCATTTAGCCTGGATTTGATGCGTAACACGAAAAATATCGTTATCTTCCAAGAAATCAATCAATCGTTTCATATTTATCAGCTTATGATAAGTGGTTGAATCGTCACCTTTGTCATACTATCACTAACTTTAGGTAAGTATTATTAACAGAACGTGTGTAATATTATCAAAGCGTTCAGGTACGCCTATACGTTCGATGTATACATTTGAAAGAGATACATGTTAAACTTAAAACAGTTTGATTGTGAGTGATAAGTATTAGCAAGTTCACAAAGCTTAGTGTTGGAAGTTGCAGAAAGCCGCCAAAACTCGTCAAAACTGCCAAGGGCGTAACAGCCTTCGGCGTTGATCAGAAGAGCCGGCTTTACCCGTGTTACTCAGCCGCCGTCAACGAGCTACAACGCACGCCCCGTACTTCGTCCGTTGTGTAAACAATGCTCGCGACGATCGACGCTTACCACCTGTTGTGAATGAATTATAAATCCGCGGGGGCACGTGCTATTTAAAAAATTATGTTGCCCCTTATTGTTTTGTGTGTATTTCTCGGTGCAACATCGAGTTCGAGAAATGTTAGTTATTCGCCCAGTGACGGTTACGCGATGGTCTTCCGGAAGTGCTGTCCTTTAGATCAGTTGCTTGTTAAAGTTATCAAGTTTGATGCAGAGTACAGTGAAATATATGAGTGCATTAATAGTGATTCTGCTGAAGATCTATATAATATTTCTATATCACCTCTTCTAGTTGGACCAGATGTCGAGGTACGAGATAGCTTTCCTTCAGATTGTGAAAAGTTTCAAATGATACAACATTCCGAAGGTGAATTTGATTTATCAACAGAAAATAATAAGTGCTACGATAGACTTGCTGCGGAAATTGTCAACGGTACCTTTAAACAAAACATTCCTAAAACTGTCAAACTATCATGTAATCAAAACGAGACTGAAATTATGTATAGCTCTAAATTAAATATAAATAATCTACGTAAATGCTGCCCGCGAGGACAGAGTTATGATTTGAAGTATCATATGTGCATTGATTCTCAACAAGACAATGATGTATACGGTTTACTAACACCAAATACACTAGACAATTATATATATGAAGTAGAAACAGGCCTGCCGTGTAAATTTGATGAATATGCAGTAGATTTGAATGAGCGAAATTTTTCGTTTCATATAAACGGAAGTATCCTGACTACGATTAACCAAATCAGCAATTATAGGAGCGACTTGACGCAGGGAGAGTGGTGCATAGATCATGAGTACGGTGGTAATGGATTGGTGGCTCAAGTGTGTACCCGTGACTGTTCTGAATATGGTGCATTTTGTATGAGGAAGTGTTGTCCTCCAGGACACTATTTTAAGCCTCGTAGTTGTAGAAGTTTAGCCAGTGATTGTGTTCCATATGTGGATGAAGCAGTGTTTTTTAATATGTCTGAGTATGTTGATGTTTTGATAGACAGAAATGAACATTTAATGGGTAAGTCAATTTTAATTTTCATTTAAGGGTAGATAAGCTTTTGTTCCTGCCAAATAGATCGATCCTGGCACTATTTGTGCAGTTGTAATGTCATCGTTATTATCATTACAAACATCATTACAATAACGGCCAACTTTTTATCATAGGACTCTTCTCTTACTGAGAATTCTATAGAGGCTATTCCAGGGCTACGATAATCCAAAGTCATTTTTAGAGACTGGCTTACTAGGGTTGACCAATTTACTAAATATTATTAAGTTTTCCCGGATTTTCACCATACGCCTCTTAATACAAAAGTATTTGTAAACTTTAGATGTTCTTGCTATGGACGTAGTGTAAACGTACGAAAATATACATAAATACTCGTAACATTATTGAGGGCTCGTAATCCCGACGATAGGTGATAGAAGAACACTAAGGGGTTTTAGCATGCAAAGGTTTAGTATAATCTTAGCGCTGCCCTCGCTTTATGTTAAGCCTAAACTCATTACATTTTCACACGTAAATAAGATCTCAAAAAAAGGGAGTTTGAAAGTAGTTTTTTAGTGTTAAATTTGTCTTAAAAAATTTGTCTAGTGTAATAATATGAATTTGATTTATATTTATGAATAACGTAGAGATAACAAATATTTTTGCGTCTATTTTTGGCTATAATCTAAAAGTAACGTTCAATATCTGACATTTTTGCGATATCATATCGTAAAACGTATGTTAACTAATTAGCATGTGCCGCTTAATTGCTAATTTACTAAAAGCCTGCGTGATAATGAAGATACAAAATCCGAAAATTAGATGCCTCACAACCCACGAACACAGGCATTTATTTAAGGTAAATGGCTTATCTACCAATTATTTGTTGTATTTATATTTTGCTTCGGTAAGTAGTACGGCATGTAAACAGTTTAAAATAGGCTAACAAATTATTATTTTTGATAAATTTTCATGTACATTTAAAATTTGACATGTAAAATTTGATGTAAATTTACAAAAAATTTCGAAATGTCTCAAGTTCTACATTAAAGGTGTTCTATGTAATAATATTTCAAGGGTTAAGGCTTTTTTATAATGCGTCAGTTTTTCTAGGTAAAATGAGGTTTGAAGTGGTATCTATGTTATATACTTGTTACTTAATAAAAGTTATTAAATCTTATACGAGTATGTAGTAATGGTAGATCATTTTCTCAGGAAGTTCTTTATATTATACCTAATAACTTTACATATTATATTGCGTACAGTTTATATTAATATATTTTTTTAAATGTAGTAAAATATAATATTACTTTATCGTTAAATGCGAGACTTTCGTAAATAATATTGACTTTATTTGTATTTGTACTGTATGTATAATTTAGTAAATAAATAATTTTCAGATTCTTTGGGCATTCGTGTTGGTATACAATGTCCGGACGGCAGATACGTTTTAAATAAATCGATTGAGCAAGATCAACATCGATTAACTTCTGAAGGGATGCTGGAAGTATCTTTAGGTGTGACGAATACATATTGTCTTGAAGTGTTTGATCGTCGTGATTGTCCTTCCAAGAACATCGTCAAGAGTGCAGTACTCTGTTTCATTCGCGAGAAAAAAATTAAAGATTTCAGGGTCTCTTTTGTGGTGAGAAATTTCCATCTAGTAGTGTCTTAATAGTAATTAGTATAAGTTTTGATTTAAACCCTGAATTAATATTTATTTAAATTACTAATAAATCAGTTCAACGTTTCAAACGTATGCTCAAGAGTGTTTTAATTACAGGTCATCTCTATATCGTGCGTATGTTTAGCGTTAACTCTTGTGGTATATGTTTCGATACCGGAGCTGAGGAACCTGCATGGGCGGAATCTAATCTGTCATGTCAGTATGATGCTGCTGGCCTACTGTTGCCTAGCGAGGGTGCAATACAGCAACGTTGAAGATATACCGCTTTGTACCTTTCTTGGTGAGAGACAACATATTTTTGTTTTTTGCTTATAGCTGTTTTTACCAGATCTAAGACTAGATAAGTATCTAAGGTTGATGAGTGCCATTATAATGTGTAATATATTAAAAATAATTTATTATAATAAGTATTTGGACTAGAATAAATTAAATTAAAACACTTGAACTAAAATAATTCAATTTTACGTTTTTAATATAATAATTTTAAATTTATATGGACAAAATAGTCAAATAAAATATCGTTATATAAACTGCAAAAAAACAGTCTTAAAAATTTGTAGACAAGGCGATTTGTAGACAAGACGATAAAACAAAAATTGTTAATGTTATCTTTAACGTAAATATCGCACAGTGACATCGTCTATTCGTTGAGCAATTTTGGTAAAATAAACAAAGACATAATGTCGCCCCTGTAGATCAAATACAAACACATTAATTTTTAGTGTTGCGTTCCAAAACGGGAAAACGGATTTCTGTTGACGTCATTTCGCTGGTGTTCTCTTCTCTTGTATTTTGTTATTTAAAATCATGACCAATTATTTCTTAATGAAGCAAAAATATATATTCTTTCATCGAAATTTAAAACATTGTTGTAAATCTATACTAATATTATAAAGACGAAAGATTTGATTGTTACTTTGTTTGTTTGTATTTTATAAGCTCCGTAACTATAAGACCGATTTGAAAATTTCTTTTACCGTTGGGAAGCTACGCTATCCTTGGTTGACATAGGGTATATATTATTTAAAAAAATTAGAGATTCTTAGTAAAACTCCAATAAAAATGTGTACAAAAGGTACCTAAAAAATGTTATAATACAATAAGTGATTGTGCGGGAGACTAAGTGTGTTAATTTACATATTTTTTTACTCTTTTACCCTGGCGAAGTCGAGACGAACCACTAGTTATGTATAAATATGAAACGAAAAAATAATGAAGAATGTACGGAACAGCTTAAATTATGCTTCGCACTTTGACCGTGATACAGTATATACACTTGGATTTACCATAAATTAATCTCAGCTGATTATTGACAATGACGTAACTAACTTAAATACGGCATTTACAGTTGACTAATACAACAAAAAATGGAAATAACTACAGCTTCCAGCATTCTTAAAATTATATCCTTATATTTATCTATTGAATACTTCTCAGAATTGCTGTAGGAAAGGCCATCATGCTACATACATTAGCGTGTACACGGATAACTTTTACAATTAAAATATAATTTTAATAACTTTTACATTATTCTTCTAGGTTTAAAATGTTATTGATAAAATGTTTATATGGAATTTCAAACCGTTGAAAATTGTTCCAAGATACTCAATGTAATTATATTTTTTATTGTGGCGACAGTAGTGATCGAGTATAAAGTTCAATTGGTATTAAGTAGTTTTGTAGCTAATAATAATC
>DWJH01000269.1:0-11843 GCA_018248735.1 Tagiades litigiosa | reverse complement strand
CCCGCCGAGAATCAAACCCGGGACCCTTGGTACGTCAGACTGTGTTACGGCCATCAGAGCCATCGGTTCGTGCAAACAGTAAATATACTGATTACAATACGAGTATACCAATATTCAGGTACTTCATTAAATCGAGATAGATGTGAACTTTCAAGTAGTCAATGTTAAAAGATATAATTAATTAATGGTAATGAAATTGTTGATGTTCTTTTGTATGTATTTGTTTCGTATAAGATTTAATGAATGCCTGATAGTTAAATGTAGAACATGGAGGTAATAAGCATACTGTTTAATTAAGATGACAATTTAGGTTTTATTACACTAAGTCCTTTGAGAACTGTAACCAAATTAACTGACGTTTTATTCCTACTCCTCAGTACAAACTTTGCGTAATATGCCTCGGATATCTTGACAATTATGTCCTTTACTTTAAATCTTAGCCTGTAAAAACTGCTTTACAGACCAAAAAAGCTATGGTATATAACATACATCAACTTCTTATTAAAAAAATTTACACATTCAGACTAAAATATCAAAGACAAACGCCGAGATTCACTCGACCAGATTTTCTGGAGCATTTTAAAAGGTTTCACTTGAAATATTTTTGACGCTGGCTAAAAGAAGACCTTGGGATATCGTCAAAGAAAAAAGCTAAGATAAGAATTTGGAAAATATTTCCTTGAACCTTTCTAAGGCGTTCTTACCGATTGATAAAAATATGTTCTGTTTACGTATTTTTCAGCAGATATAAAATGTAGGTCCTAACTTGCCAACTTCTTTTAGAACAAGTTAAATAGTTAGACGTTTCATTCTAAAAACTTTTATTTACACAGATAGTGGTGTAGGTATAAGTTTCCAAATTTAACTGTTTGTACAGTTTGCTAGTTGTAAACTCAATCGGATTGAATAAATCTCACTGAAAATATATTTCTATTACCTATAGGTGTATTTTTTCTAGAACGCACTCAGTCTTTGGGTAAATATATTAGTGGAGTTATACGATGTTTTGTACGTTCAAAACATTTTTATGATAGGATTTGCATAAAAGTTTGAAGGGTATGGGTGCCCGAATACCCAGGATATTTGAGGCGACCAACTTAGTCCTCAGGAGTAGCAACGCAGCGGTGATCTGCCTCTCTTAGGACAATCGTCCTGTTTGAGATGGGTTACAGTTGTATAAATACATTAAATATGTTCTTTGTGTTCGCTGAAAACCTACAAGTATTTTGGAGGTAAATGTAATGTACTAATTTGTTTTACTGACTCCTCAGTCAATGCAAAATTTTGGATCCATTTAGCTTCACTAAGAAACTTGAAACTAACGTATCGCTTTATTGGGAATAGGTAACTCGATATTGACTTGGTCAATGTTGGCAATTTCTCTTCGCTTGTTATGTCTTTGTTCCACAAAATATGCCTGGAGGCATATTGCCGTAATAATATAATATTTATTTCATTCGCTAATTATGAAATGATTATTTGTATTTAATTTCGTTTCAAAAATGTTACAAAGCTAGTGTGTAGAAACAAACAGCTTTTTTATTTGAGTGCAAACTACTTTAAGCGAAAAATGTCTGTTTAATTTTCGCGTAGCTATGAAAATGTTAGAAGAGCGTCGTTCACAGTAATATATTACTAGATCGCGGTGTGGGTTTGTCTTTGTCACTTTGCCTACTCAGGGTATTTTCGAAGCAAAGTGTAAAAGGAAATTTCTCTATTTCATTGTTTGGTAAAATACATTCGGTTATTAAAGCTATTATTTACCTTATCACATAAGTGATAAGAATAATTATTACCTCATCAGTGCTACGGATCTGTAAAGTGTGGTATAAGCGTGGCCAGCACATTCTATTAATTAACTTAGACTTAGTAGCAACTA
The DNA here is from genome assembly GCA_018248735.1 of Tagiades litigiosa. Taxonomy (NCBI): domain Eukaryota; kingdom Metazoa; phylum Arthropoda; class Insecta; order Lepidoptera; family Hesperiidae; genus Tagiades; species Tagiades litigiosa. The sequence goes on along the minus strand of DWJH01000269.1, from coordinate 9,964 downwards.
AACAGTGACCGGCCTCGCACGTGACATTACCCGTTTAAAATGGATTTTAAACTGTTTGCTGTTTAAAAAAATACGTATTTAAGTATGATGAACGTATGAAGTGATGACGTATTTTTGACGCCTGTGCTTTGACGCTTGTACTGACGTTGTATGATTCTTGACGACTGTAGCTCCATCGCAACTATTTCTTCTGTAAAGGTATTTTGCGGGGTGTGTTTTAGTTTAAAAGGCGTGGCTGCACGTATACACAGGTTATTTTATCAGGCGACCAGATTAGGATTCTTCAGGAAAAATTAAATCATAATTGACCTCGCTTAGGACAAAAGCTCTGTTTAACTACAAATTGTCTTAATTTGCATCAAAAACATCATCCATTTAATTTTTTCTATTTGAGTCACAATTATACAATTAAAAAAATTGCTTTTTCCGTGCTAAAATCGTGTTTAAGAAAAGAGCCGAACACGTTATTGTTAGCAGAAAAGTAATTTGTTATTATGAAATAAAACTTACCACGGAACGTCTTGTATTGTTTCCCACATAGCCTCAGGGCACAACTTCTTTAGACACAACAAAATACTCGTAATAATGCGATTTAAATCTTTGTAATCGTGAGAGCTTTGCAAAACCCTAGTTGAGAACTTCGTTAAACCGGAGCAATTACATTAACTTTTGATATTCATTCATGCTGGCAACAGCAATGTTTTGTTTCTACTTTTAATTTAACTTCTTACGGTAGAAATAGGGAAGCAAACATTGAACAGAAAATAAGTATCTTGTAATATCTTGCCTCAAAGTGAGCCGCAAACCCTATTTCTAATATGAATTCTTGAATGTTGCGTTTTAGTTTGAAGAGTTTGCGTGCCTGGATGCATTGGAGAGGGGGTTACCAACTTGGATCTCAAGAAGAAATAGAAAAAGCTATCTATTCTTGATCACACAGAATCATCAACCTGTATGAAGTAGGATACGGATCGCATGAATTACACGGATTGCAGTAGTTACACAAAAAAAATATATGTTTATTGATTTACAGAAAAACTAGTGCTTAAAAATCGGTTTGCTTCATCCAAACTTCGATCCGCTTATATATATTTGTCATAACTGAAACACGAAAATTGGTCTCGGGTCGTCAATTATGTTTGAAAAACGGCCTTCGCTAGGTGTTATTAATGTTGACATGTATTTATCGATATATTTAATGGTCAACCCGAAAGTTTAGAAACCGATTTTCGTGGCTGTTAATAACCGTTATCGCTGAATGCATAACATGTCTTACACCTCACTAATTGTGACATTTCGTGACATCTGTGACCAAGTCTTAAGATTTCGTCACACAATGGTCAGAATGGTAATTCAAGATACATACAAGTATATATATATATATATTTTACATAATAAAACTAATTACGTCGCATGCGCTGCAAACACTATTGATGATCTAAATAATGTTCTAATACTAAAGAACATGTCAATATCCACAAAATTCATATTCAACTCATGTAATTCAGTTGACAGATATATTATTTGATTTCTGATTTTGGCTCTTTGTGGTGTATTTTATGTATGTCCATTGTCCATGCTACCTGCGATGCAGAAAATCTTTTGCAGTGGTGTCAGTGGGAAATATTTATTCCAATGAATTTGAACAATAGTCGTGTATAATATTATGCTTTCCATAAATATTGTAAATTTTATAAGAACTATAACGTAGGTATTTTAGTAAAATAATTTTATCGGAATGGTTTTCATTGTTGTTCTTATGTAAGATTTAAAACCCTCTTCATATTGTAGAGATAATTAAGTATCCGAATATTGTCTTGGCTTAGTGCACCCACGTTGGGCTCAGTTTTAAATAAACATTATGGATGTGTAGGTGATAATAAAGTTTGTTCATCAAGTGTGATTAGTTCATTAATCAGATTAATTTATTATTCAATAATAATAATTTATCACAACAACAGAACACGTATCATGCTGTAGTTTTGTTTAACCTTTTTTGGCATTTTATTGTACAATAATTGTTTTTTTGCGTCGGTGGCCACTCATACAAAATACAAAATTATCTTGATTGATTAATAGATTCCTTTGCTTTAATATTATGTTCACTTAACGCCTAGTTTTTTGCATGGCATACTACATCTATGTATTGTATATCAATAAAAATATTATCTATAAGTTTAAAAATCTTGTAATTTTTTATTGATGAAAAATGCATTTACGTATGTTGTCAAGGTAACATATATTGCTTCATCGCTTGTGGAGTACTCCAGGATATCTGTAAGAATACACCGGGTTTCTCATTTGTTGTCATTCGCTTCTTACCACAGGCAGAAGATACCTTTGCACTATTCTATTTTCTAACTACAGTTCTATATTTTACGTGCTTTTTTTTTAACTTTAAAGTCATTAAAATGCACGTTTATTTTAATACTGTCTTCGCTTCCTAAATTCACGTAGAACATTCAAGTAACAGACACCGCTCTCACGGCCAATATTGCTCGCAAACTTACCATGCAATTAAACTTTCCTGCAAACTAAACACACGAAGTAAGTTTTCCTTACATCTAAACCAATTTCGTATCTTAATAACATGGTTTTAAAATTGTTTACATTTATGTTTTTCATTTGATATTTATCTGATATGTTTGCCATTTTCTTTTAATAAGACACACCCCTAATTGATTTCAAAGAATTTTTTGTCAGCGGATATCTCAGCAAGTTAATTTTATATTAATTTTAGTTAATTTTTTTATTTTATAAAGTCTGGTGCAGTAGTGGTTGTAATATAAATGCCAAATAGCAAAAAATTTCATTTTTCCTCCTCGGTACTTTTTGATTGACTGCTTCAAATTGCTTTAAAAAGGCTTTACTGTAACGGTAACGATTTCAACTCGATTAATACGAATGTGGTTAATTTGGTCAGACCGGTGATTACTTTTCCAGTTGAAATAGTTCACAATTCTGTAAAATAAATAATTAATAATGCATAGCTCATAATGTTCCGCCATGCGATTAGGTTATATGTTGCTGAAATTTGTTCATCTCAAACGCGTATAAAATGGTAATTGCAAATTATAAATATTTAATTACATTTAGTTAATATGCGGTTTTATTCTAAATATATTATAACATAAATACATATTATCAAATTATAACGTTATATGAATATTTTATATAAAAGATATTCTTGTGCATGTGTGACTGAACTCTTAAACGGATGCAAAAATTTTAATGTTTTTTTTTGTTTGGTCCAATAAATAACATTATATTATTCTCTGTTTGTTACATATTCCGCGAGTCTATGTAGGTAAGTTGTTGTATTATAACCTTATCCATTATTATTAAAAATAATGAAATATATTTCAAAATTCTAAGGCTTACGCGTTGAAATTCCGTTTTCGATAGAGGTCCTCAAAACTTGCATAAAATTGAAAAAAACACTTCTACATTGGAAGAAAGTTAATTATTTCAAGAAGCATTTATAATAGTTGTGTTTCTTGCAAACAGGTGAATATGTTTATTCACGTGCGCATATAACTGAGTTATAACATAGATAATAGTTTAAATTGTTTGATTCCGGTTGTCACCACTTGCAATATTCATCTAACACCGGATGAACAGCTCAATGAAATTCAATTGGTGTTATGTGATACTGCAGTCTACATCATAAACTCAAACAAGGTCATTGTCATGCAACGCCGCCATAGGTGTTGCTATCCCTGAGGTCGAAATTTATCTCTTCAAATCTATGCTAATATATAAAGCGCAAGAGTTTGTTTGTTTAATCGAGATAAACTCTGGAACTGCGAGTAGAATTAAAAAAAAACTTTTTGTATACGACAGCTAATTTCTTGCTAATTTCTTGAGGAAGGCTATAGGCTATGTAACATTACAATAAAATTCTTTAGAGGTCAGCAAAAAGAATTAAGAACCAAAAATAATACGTAAATTCGTGAATCAATGGCGCGGACAGCTGATTAATATTTTTGTTACTATTACATCTGAAATGGCAGAACGTTTGCCGGGTCAGCTAGTAAATTATATTTTTAACCGACTTTCAAAAAACAAAAAGGTTCTCAATTCGATTGTATGTGCTTGTTTTTTTTTCATAAATGTAGTTAGGAGTAACATTTAGACAATGTAGAATACAAATACGGTAGTGAATTTTGTATTTAAATCACGACATTATTCTACGATTTTGGCGAGTTAATTATTACTTGAAATGTGTGACCGTTTCTCTTATAGAATTGTATAGGATTTGTTTTTTTTCAAAAAACTTGGCTGTGTCCCAGCTGTTGGTGGGGTTGTAAAGTGATGTTTTTTATCTCTTTAGAAATCATAGACTTAATACTTTTATAAATGAATAACGGCTTGTGACATCTGTGGCTTGTTATGATTATTTTTTATTCTATGCATCAAGAAATATTAACGTTTTAAAATATTGTTTTTTTTTCAACACTTTTTTTCTCTAGCGGCTTACATTATATTTAATTTTGGAATTGTACGTTGACTCTAGTGTGTTTATAACATTTTAAAACAGCTTTTATTAAAACCAGTTATATATAGTCAAAAGGAATATTGATATTTTTTAATCCATGCACTATTGTAGCCATTTCACACTAGCGTTCTTTGAGCGTCATGTTTTTGTAAAACAATTACGTTTGCATTGTTTAATGTCGCGAATATTTTTCAAGTTATGGCGTTATTGTCGTAAACGAGCGGCTAAACGGCTGCCGAAATCCGCATTGGTCTAATTGTCTCGAAATGTTTGTTTTTTTTAAAGGATGTCACAATCCGATTTCGACTAATTATTGTAATAATAATTATTATTATTGTAGATAATAAATATATGTTGTTTTGAAAACTTTTTAGACATTCTATTAATCTATCACCAAGTATTTTGTTGATTATAGTAAACTCTTTAGTGCGCGTAAAATAACAATACCGGTGTGAAAGCAGGCGTTCCAAACAACTGCGAACAGAATTGTCCCTTATTTGTATGGTGTTAAAATTGAAATTTCAATGATGACCATCGTAAATTCAAAAGATGCTATATGCTTAGGCATGTATTCTTGACCGTCTTTGCATCGGCACCTCTCTTAAATTGAAAAGGTTCCGTGAAACAGTGACCGGACTTAGCGTTACTTAAGTGTTTGTAATGTTAACTAAAATTGGATTCTGTGACATAACTATGTCAAAAAGGACAAATAAAACTATTTTTTGACTAGTTTGTGTGTGTTGAAGTGTTCTACTGCGTGGTCGCTTGTATCATAGTTTAGACCGGTCTTGTTATTGTATGTGACATATCAAATATTTTCATATGTTATGCTACTTAATAGAATTTGAATACTCTATATATATATATATATATATAATCTATATATATATATATATATATTTTTTGAATCTATACAGTCTTTGAAATTGGACCGTCAAGTAAGAAGGCATAGTTGAAATAAAACCGTATATACTCAGACCCCCGGATAAAGATCTGCGTTGCGCTGGCGTGGAACACGTAAAACACACCAGAAATACCCAACAAAAAAAAAATTATTAAAACCTCTATTTTTCGTTTATATAACATACAATGATAACCATTTTGAAATTTTTCATTTTGAAAATTAGTTCACTTGTTTTGACACCAAGTATCACTGTTATGTTGCGTTTTGAATGACATCAATGTTCTTTCTATTAGTTTATTCTGATTCGATTATTAAATAGTGATAATCTAACGACGAATACATTCAAAGGCGTTTCCTACAATATGATTTTGCAACAAGAAATATAACTTTTCTTTAAGGATTATTTTTTTAATTATTTACTTAAATGATGCGTTCGCAATATATTTATATGTCGAAATCCATATCCAAAATGTAAGAAGACTTCGGAACAGCCAGTATTGAAATTAGAAATATAGTGTAAATTCCATAGAGAAAGATAAATAAAAAAAAATTAATTATGTTGTAACAAGGAAATAATTTAAATCATAATTTAAATCATACTTTATAGATGTAATTAATATGAAATTGACTCACTTAGGTCAATATTACAGTTCTTTCACACTAGCGTTTTGTCAGCGCAAGCGATGCAAAAACGCGAGTGTGAATTTGATCTTAATTTGACTCGTGTGTAAGATGTGATTGCTCCTTAGGTAAAATTTTTGACTTTAATAAAAAAATTATATATATACATAACATGTAATTTTAAACTATAATATTAGGGTGTTAAAATTAGAAATTGTGTTCAGAAATTACCTCAGATTTTGATGGTGTTTTTTATACAGTACCAATGATAATTATAATTGTGTGATTTTTACATGATTTTTGTGTACGCGGTTTGCCGTACTGAAAATGTACTTTAGTATTATTGGCTCATCTACGTATCTGGTATTAAATTTGTCTGCGTAGATTTCGTTTAAAGATGTGATAGATATATTACTAGCTTTGTTTCGTGGTTTCACCGCGGTATGAATTTAGAACGTCTCTTAAACATTTTTGTTATAACGTAAAAGTTAAATTGCCTATAACTTTCTCAAGAAATGAGTTGTCAAATGAAAAAAAGTATTTTTCAAATCCCACTGGTAGTTCAAGAGATTTTTGCGATTAGACAAATGAACACTCCTGTTTTGTTATATGTACTTATATAAATGGCAAGGAATGACCGGCCTCAAACAGAATATTATTACTTTGAGGTCCGTTCAGATTGTCGAGGGCTAGATTAATATTGGGTAATCTCTTGACCTTTTGAAAATCATTTTTCTCTTTGTCATTCCAGTTTTTGCGTTTTTACCAAGAATTTCCACTACATGTCACTATCTGATTTGTTGTATGATTTATTATAAATATCTAAAATAAACATAAAATCGAAAATTAACCAATTAATTGAAACATGTATCGAATGTTAACCTAATAATTGAAACATAATGTCGAAAAATAACCAAATAATTGAAACGTAAAATCGAGAGTGAAGGAAATTATTTGAACAATTATTGTCAATAGTAAAAATAAATCGGATTTTTTTTCATTCTAATGACTGGCGTGACTCAATTGAATAGTCAATTAGTATTTTTCCCATAAAAATAATATAAACTAAAGTTGTAAATTGTTTAATTGTTGACCAATAGACCGGTATAATATAACATTTAATATACGTATCTAAATTGGAAATTTTATACCCATTACAAACCACCTTACGGATATGAAGATTGAAGTTTACTATTTTTTAATGTATACATACAAATATCGGAATAACTTTAACATATTTATCAAACATGTATAAAGACTGTGTAGTGACGTGTTACAATTTATGTTTAAAACTTTGGAAGATTTTTTTTCTTTTGTCATTATTTTCTTTTCATTTTTTGACCTGTTGTTACTGGCAATTATTATATTCAATTATTTCATGCAGCTAATCTAAAATTACGGCTCGAATGTATATATTTTTTTCTATTACTGTTATAATTTTATAAATAAACGGATTATTATTATTATTATATATATTTAACAAAATAATGTTTATCGGAACAAATTATTGGATCTGCTTTTCCATTCCATTAATTTTTTCATTTATTTATTTTTTCTGAACAAAATTTACAAATGGTGTTTCTGTATTTTTTTTTCAATTTGTTTTGAACTTATTTTTTTTTATTTTCGAACATCATAGTGAACGCTGCTTAAGTTTTGTAGAGATCCACTGTTGGTTGGTAGATTTTATTTTTAGTGTGGACACATCTTAGTTTTATGTTTTGCTCTCGCAAGCATTTTTCGTGTTTTGTAATTGTTATTGAATATTCTGCAATTGTTACAAGTTTAATTTATTTAACTATAATTCACGGCGTGAGATTTTAATGTTGCCATGTTGAAAAACTTACGAGGGATAAACGTTTTAATAACAGTGTTGCCAACGTTACAATGTTGCAAGTGTTAATTCAATGTTGCCAACATTGAAATGAATTTTCATCTCATTTGTTTGTTAATTATCATATTCTATATCAATCGTCTCAATTAATTATCTAGTTAGAATATATTAAATAACCTTAATATTGTATAGAAACCTGATAATATTCTATTAATGTGAATGTTGTTTGACTAGTCTTTATTTAAGTGTCGATGATAGCGAGATCATATTATTTTTTAATAAAAACAAGGGAAAAAACAATATTAAAAATATGTATGTACACACATTTTTACAACTGGCAATAAATAGTTATTACTCACGAATTACATAGTTTCGAAAAAAGTATTTTCTAAAAAAATTGGAAAATCAACAAAAAAATATGCTTTTGTAAATTAAGTTGGTTATTTATTACGATAAGTAAATCTTCTAAAACTGTATGTTTTGTTTTATTTCTTATCCCTTGTACATGAATATAATTTCTGATAATATTGCAGATTTCTCGAAAATATTATTATTATTATGTCAACTGAGTTAGTAGCTGCATCTCATAACAACCTCGAATAACTTCTTTTTGTGTTATAACTGCGTTCATGCTATCTTTGGTTACGTTCTTGGGTATTCGGGGCCACTCACATTTGTAAAAACAAACTACACTTACAGAATCTATTTACTGTATGCTAACACACAAAACAATCGACGCACCAATGACGCCATTTTGTTTTTTGTTTTATTTTTCCCGCCATACGTCAGCGCGCCAGCGTTCGAATCTTACTGTTTTTTAATAGCAGCGCGTAACACATTCTTTTAACCCTATATAAGTTAGAGGGAATATATTTCCTATCGTAGAAATATATTACATATATATATATTTATATGTACATATGTTTTTACTTCTATTATAACTTCTTAACCATCAATTTTATTTTTCCACTGTCGACTTCTTATGACTAAAGATATATGAGTTAAAGGGAACGACAAAAGGTGTGGTAGTTTGTACCCTTACCCGTATAGGGCTACCTCTTATCACAATCAGTTTTATAAACACTAGTTTAAAAACACTACACTGAATTTTTAAATATTGTTTATTATCACAAATTCTATCAATAAAATAAGATTGTGTTTACATTATTTACATTTTTACAAAACCTACTTAACACTTAGCAAAATATACTTATGTCAAATCTAAGATACATTAATTGTTAAAGTCCATTCTAATTTTCAAGTCAAACATTCTCAATCACACATGATTCGTTTCAACGACATCTTCGCCTTTCTTCCTCTTTCTCCCTTCTAGATCAGCGTATATATCTTCGAGGCTCCTCATCTTGGTTTCTGGGACGCAGAAGATGAGGTAGAACACGTTGGATAGGCAGATGACGCTGAATATCCAGAAGGTTGAGTGGTACCCGATCCAGTGGTTCAGGGGCGCGAATAATTTGAGGAGGGCAAAATCGGTCCCGAGAGATATCGCCATAATGAGAGTTGCGACTGTTCCACGGAGCTGTTATAGAGATTGAGAAATTTAATATTATCATCTGTTTAATTAATTTCAGAAATAAATTACAGCGGTCCTAGCACACTTTTAAGATGAGAATTTCACTAATTCGAGTTGGTTTCGGCGAATCGTTTTTGCTCGCACACTATTTCCTCCAATAGAATCTGACAGGGAAACAAGCATTGACCAATAACGTGCTAGGTCGCTCGATCGCGAATAAAATTCAAGCTTCTGATATTAATGTGCTAGGCATGCAGGTCCTACTTCTACTAAAACTACTCTTTCTCATAAAACTACAAACTTCTACTTCTATTGACTTCTACTTCTATTAACTTTTACTTCTACAAACTTTTACTTCTATAAACTTCTACCTTTACAAATTTCTACCTCTACAAACTTTTGTAGAGGACTACAAACTTCTTCCTCTACAAACTTCTACCTCAACTTCTACTTCTATAAACGTCTACCTTTACAAATTTCTACCTTTACAAACTTCTGTAGAGGACTACAAACTTCTTCCTCTACAAACTTCTACCTCAACTTCTACTTCTATAAACGTCTACCTTTACAAAT
>DWJH01000268.1:0-11866 GCA_018248735.1 Tagiades litigiosa | reverse complement strand
GTACCTGCGTCATGTCATGATGCCCTTGGCTTATTTAACTCAAGAGTTCAGCAATTAGGATTGATTTTAGAATAAGAACATGATTTAATTTTTAAAAAATAGGAATATAGTACATGATAATTACTCCATTATCATCTTAAACAGAAACCTCAAGATTCAAAAGTATATTGTTTACAAACATTGAAAAAAAATCATAACTGGCATGAGAACTTTAGAGGACAATATTGCTTTATTTCTAGAATACTTTTTATGTATCTTTTGTGTTATACATATTATGTATAAATGAGAGTCAATCATCAATCTTATTATTGATCGTGTGTTTAGTATTATCTATGAAAATTGACGTTACACTCCTGCAGCCTGCTGACAAATTGACAATAATAACATGACATGTACTCAAAACTTTATTATCAAAGTTTTTACTTAGACAATATCATCTAGATTTTGTGTTCAAAACAAATGTTTGAAAAGTTTTATTAAATTCAGTAAACATTTCAAAATATCATACGTGTAAATTGCATAATTAAGTGAATGTAAGTTGTGTAAGTTACAGGAAAATGTTAATAGGTTTTCTTTTTATTTATATTCTAATTGTCCCATTCATTAATGGAGATGAAAAAGGAGATATATCTAAAAGTACGTTACCAGTGCTTAACAAAATACAAGATGAATATAACAAAACGAAAATTGCAATTGCTAGTGAGGGTGGCGCAATAATATCCAGTAAACCTGCACTAAACTCCCTTCCAGAGGATAATCAAGGAATTCTTATGACCTCGGATAATGGAAGTAGTAGCAATAAGGTCAAAGCAAGAAAAGGGGCTATATTAAATCTTGCTGAAGATAGTGAAAACTCAAGTGTCGGGAAAGAAGTCAATGGCACTGTCAATAGTAAACCGGATATTAAAACTGATAAAAAATCAAATCTTTTAAATACCACTAAAGTTCTCAATAGCTCAGATACTATTGTTCATAAACCAAGAGTAGTCTCAGTGGAAGCCATAGCCAAAGCCGACGAAAAGAATAGTGATCCAGCAGTAGATGATGTTAACGAGAGGAATGTTAAAGTACCTAATATTAATTCTATTGGGCATCCAGGTATGGTGATGCCTATTGTCATAACAATTTTAGTGGTCCCTATGTTTGCAGTAATTGGCTACATGGCAATGAAACGTGGCAGAGAGGCCTGGAAAAACAGACATTATAAAAGAATGGATTTTCTGCTTGATGGAATGTATAATGATTAGAGATGGATGGTTATCAAGGACTGTGGTATTTGTTGGAATGCTACATTGTAAACTCTCCAAATAATACCAAATTGCCAGTTGTTGTTGTAACTTTGGTTTTGGTAACCAATTATAATTACTGGTTAAAATTTCATGATTTCGAATAATTAATATTCAGGTCAGCATAAGTAAACTTTTATATAATTACCATTTTTAGACATACAAAGTATTAATGCTTACAACATTTGCAGGGCTGTGTAATATTTTAGTATAAAATATTAGCATAGTGATTTATGTCCAATTTATCTGTTTTGTACTATGCAATTCGAAGACATATTGATTGCTTTGTACATATTGATATCAAAGTTTCAAAATATTGTCTTGGTAGATAAATTATATACATGGAAAGTTAAACCAAAGTAAACATTTCAATGTTAAATAAATATTCAAACTAGATATTATACCTATGTCCTAGGTCAAAACCTCAAAGCAATAATCCTTGTTTTAAAACTGGTATTTTGATAGATAATTAAATACATTTATTTTAATTATGGTGCTTCTATTGTGCCTTATGAAAAAAAATTTATAAAAAGGCTGCAATAAATATTACTTAAAATATTTTGATATTTAAACTTTATCGGCATATTGACATCTTTATATTTACATGATATTAATTAATTATTGATATTTGATTTTGTATACCTTTTACTATTTGTACTTGTTGTGATATTGTGAAAATTTTACCTTTAATGTTGAAAATTTTAGAAATATAATATAGTAATTAGTTGAAATAAAAATGTAAGGTTTTTTATAATAAATACTAACAAAGTAAACACTGGTTATTTTTTTGGAACTTTTGTCATAATTTTTTTCTTTACAAATATTTTAATCTTTACAAATTCAGAAGTTTTTAAAAACGATTTTAACATGAAGCTGAATTATTTAAACAAAAAAGTACCTAGACTTTTATTCCTTGTTAACTTTAGCATTAAAATTTCAAACTTTTTATAGTTATATTTTTTAAATGTTTTAAACTGACGCACATATTTGGAGTTACTATGACAATGCGATCCAGTGTCATCGCGTTAAATAGTTTGTGGCATCAATTTGTTTAAAATAATTATTTTGGTAGAAAGTAGTTTTACTCAAATATAAATAATCTTTATAAAGTGTTCAATTAAAAGAGTACAATTCATTTTAGAATCTGTGCATTAATCGTATTTATTATCTTTTGTAATGGACTGACAAGAGAATAAAATTGACAAGACAGTGACATGTAAAAAATATGTTGAAGTGGGACTGACTGTTCACTCACTGTCAAGTTAATATATTTTCAATTTTGTAGATTCATAGATTGTAGCAAAATGCAGTGTACTTTACTTGATACCTAGGTATCTAATTGTGTAAAAAGTGAACGAATTTGGTATGGATTGAATAGAAATAAAATAGAGCCAAAGAGTAAATTATTATGTATTATAATTAAATCTGTGACGTGCTGTGTCGCCAAACTTCCGATGTAAATCAAATTTAGATATTGAAGATAAATATTTTAGTCATCTTTGGAAATATTCTGTCTATAACAGATGCGAGTAATATTTTTTTATCCTTGACAAATAATAGTCATAAATTTTATAAAGTTTAGAGTAAAAAGCGCATCGAAATAGTAAACACACAACCTTGGCTTGTAAATGGTAAGTAGTTACAATAAATAACAGTTCTATACTTTGATTCACGTTATAGTAATTCATCAAATCAGTACAATGACTGTTTCTGATTTTTGTCAAATAGTGATATGAACTGAGATCTCAAACCTGTAAACTCATTTAACTATATATGCTTTACAAATATATCTCATGAATATGTTGTGAAGATGATAATTTATTAATTTATCACTAATGATCATGGTAATAATTGTAACATATTTCTAGACCTTATGTATTAGAAGGTTAAAGATATTAAAGTCAAGTAACAAATATACTTATATAAAATTATTAGGACTTAAAATTGTTATTGTAAATTCTCTACAAATTAAAAATGATGACAACAAAAAAGTAAAAGGCGTAAAGTGTCTTACATTGTGTTCCTGGTCTAAAATTTGCCATTTCTAGTAGGCATGGAAACACAAACAAATTCCAGTCTTTTAAATATTGTTATCAATGCAATTCTATTTATTATTGTCCAGATGCACAAAATCCAGCCATCACTATAAGGTGATGAACACAAAATGTAACATGATTTATGATAAACTCAAACAATGAGTGCTCAAGGTGGATGTGTGAGCTGCACCGAGGGTTCTGAGCACTATGACACCAAACATGAAACGGAGTGTTCCGAAGGTGAAGATGCACAGATTCAGCTGGCACCGCATGTCCAAGCCTACTTGGCCCACAACAACCCCACTACAAACTGCTGTGGGTTCGCTATACCCGTTGCATTTGAAAGAGCAGCCCCTGGTACTTGGTGGAATCCAAGATTCGATTCAGAAATACTTGAAGGTCAATACAGGAGCAGCTCCTTTAGGCAAATACGTTTGAGATTCAGGTCAGTTTGAATAAAATATGTAAATTAATGTTAATATTAGTTTTTACCAATGTTATTTTCGTTATGAATTGTAAGGTTTTTCAGAAAGTATATAACTTTAACTTTTTATGTGCCCCGGAAATTCGATTTTTTTATCTTTTACTTACATACATATAATAATGAGTTTAACTCTGTTGTTATTTAGTTGAAACAATTGATATTTGAATTTAAAATTACAATTTAATTATTTTTTTCTTTCAGATTTGCACTTTTGTATATTTTGATATTCTCCATATCATGGTTTGTCTATTTTGTAGTGTTGGGCTTGAATGGGATAACAATTAAGTGGCCATTTTTGTGTTCAATATTTGCCGGAGTGCTCTTAATAACATGTGCCATGTTGTTTGTCACTTTTACAAGTATATACAAGGTGTACACATTCAAATTGTCCCTGGTAATAGCGCTGGCTCTATGCACTCTGAGTCTATCACTTGTAACATTAACCACACAGATAGACACATCATTCTCACAGGCCGCAGATATAAGCCAATCAGGTCATTTTACCATATGCATTGAAATTCTATTGATCATATATACACTGACGCCATTGCCGTTATTTGCCTGCGTTATCATAGGATTTTTGTATTCAATAGTGTTTGAAATTCTAAACATAGTTCTGCATTTATCTGAACAAGAATGGCAATACCCAGGGATGTTTGTAAGGATTTTGCTCCAGATTTGTGTTCATATTATTGGCGTACATATTTACTTAATGACCTTTGTAAGAATGCGCGGCACCTTTATGAAAGTGGGACAGAGTTTGCTGGTGAGGAGACAGCTAGAGATGGAGAAACAATTGAAAGAAAAAATGATTCATTCCGTAATGCCACCAAAACTTGCGAGTTGGCTAATGGAGGAGCAAGTCCAGGAATCTGATGGTAACCTGAAAACTCATGATCCTCTTAATCCTAGGACGTCTAACCCTGGAGCATCAGATATTAAGTCACTGTTTAGACCATTCAACATGAACTCCATGGACAATGTTAGTATACTCTTTGCCGATATAGTTGGATTTACAAGAATGTCTAGCAACAAGGGTGCTGAAGAATTAGTGAATATATTGAATGATTTATTTGAAAAGTTTGACGAATTGTGCATAGTTCATGGTTGCGAGAAAATTTCTACATTGGGAGATTGCTATTATTGTGTGTCCGGCTGTCCAGAGCCCAGACCAGACCACGCGACTTGTTGCGTAGAGATGGGATTAGGTGAGTGTCATATTTCGAGCTACAATATTTTTAATCCGATGCATATGGATACACGATACAGGTAATGATTACAAAATTCTATTGTAGGAATGATAGAAGCGATTCAGGAATTCGATAGAGAGCGTGGAGAGGGCGTTAATATGAGAGTTGGTGTTCATACTGGTACTGTGTTGTGCGGCATAGTAGGCACGCGCAGATTTAAATTTGACGTCTGGAGCAATGACGTAACATTTGCAAATAAAATGGAATCGACGGGTAAGCCAGGGCGCGTCCACATATCAGAGGAAACTAGCATGTTCCTCGGCGGTTCATACGTACTAGAAGAAGGCGAGGAGGTGTTCGGTAAGTGTTTTTCCACTTACGTGTACCGCATGTTTACCTAAGCTACTCGATATTTCAAACACCTTAAATATGTCCAGGTCATAAAACCTACTTCATTGAAGGCCGTCAGATGAGTTCTCCATACGACCATGATCACTGCCTCACTCCTTCCAATCCTGTAAATTTACGTCTCATTATATCTCCCGCAGCTTCTCCCCAATCCATTCTATCCTTCAACCACTCTCCACTGCCAATGTCCGCTAAAACCAGCGATGCACTGACTGATGACAAGAATAGTTCCAGTAGAACAGATACCAACAATTCCAATAACTTCCTATCTCCCAATCCGTTCAATTTTCGCACCAAGGCTAGCTCCCTGCCGAGTATATTGGATTCCGACGGAGAATTGGACGAAAAAAGAGACAAAGGTTTCCCAGAAAGGAATGATAACTCATCAAAAAGTCCGACATCGGTTGGTAAGTTATCCACATCTTATAAGTGTATATAAGTAATATCTAAAAGATTTGCATCCTAATGGCATAGTAAATTATTTAAACTTCAGGTACATAGTCATTAGTAATTTGAAGTGTATGATTTGGTTACAACGCGCACAAGTACCTACATCTCATTGCCTTAACATTGAAACGGCTTTAAAGCGTGGCCATGTTTTGATTGTATTCAAGTAGATATGAACTAACCCGTGTTATTTATTAAAAGTCTTTGTTATCAGTACAAGTCGCCGATAAGATGATAAGTGTGATACTTAATTACTCTGAGGTGACGCTTCTCGTGCATTACGCCATTGCTCATATTAAAACGCAAAGAAATTTTCGTAAAAACACTCGTCGGAAAACTACCAAGATCGTATACTACATCAATATGTCATTAAATATCGATACTTAATATTGTTATCTATTTATTATTATGAACGACTAAACGGAACGTAATTGATTATATCCGAGAGGGCTCGGGCTCAAGCCTTAATATTAATACGACCTCTGGCTTTTTGCTCTTGCTTTTATCGTAAACAGGTTTAAGAGGGAAACTAGGCGAGTAGGCGACCTAATTTATAGGAAAAAGCTTTTAAAGCCGTCGACCGAATGTACGGCTCGCGGATAAAACTTTTTTTTTTCAACAAACTGAACGGCACAGAAAACTTTTTAAATATTGCTCTTTCGTGTAATAAAAATGTAATGTCTATCATTTTGTGACTCACTTGATTATGTTTGATGTTGATGGCCGTATCCATCCGGTCGGAAGGGATTGCTTGAAATAGCTCAATGAGAATATTTCTTGATGTTTGTTTATGACATATCGGATTACATGCGACCTTTGCATCAAACGACAAAAAATTTTGCTAAACTATATTCCAATTTCTTTCGATTTGGTGATTTACTTTACTCAGTAATTCTTACTGTATGAATAGGCTGATGTTTATAAAATTTTTAGAATCGGACTAACCGATTTATAGATTAAACATACAAAGGAACATATTTTAGCTATTTATTATATTACTACTTATAGATATACTAAACGTCTGTAACTAAGCTAAAATCGGAGTATTGTTTCGTTCGAGGTCGGTCAAAGATGCGTTGCTATCCTTGACCTTCATGCGTCAGCAAACAGACGCGCCAGGAATAGGTGTGGCGGTAATTCTTCACCAGACGTATAGTATGATGGTTTTACACGATGCCGGGGTTACTAGTTTAAAAATCAATCAAGATCACCGTCTACTTATCGCTGTACGAAGATATTTATTTCTATTTATACAATAAGAGTACTTTTTCTTACTTCTTGTATGTGTTATATTCACTCTGTCTGAGTGTTTTGTATGACTGGAAATATTCTGTTTTACTTATGTGCTCTTTATTATTTTGTTGTGTCTCACTAGCGAACGGTAATATTTTATTATTTTAGATGTGACTTAGAGGCAAAATTGAACAATAAATTGGATATCCAAACTGTGGACTCCAGCAGCAATGGTAAGAAATATGAAAAAAATATTAACAGTTTTATAGTAGGTTTGAAATGG
Organism: Tagiades litigiosa; assembly: GCA_018248735.1. Lineage (NCBI taxonomy): Eukaryota > Metazoa > Arthropoda > Insecta > Lepidoptera > Hesperiidae > Tagiades > Tagiades litigiosa. Next base: position 4,499 of record DWJH01000268.1, on the reverse strand, counting down.
AAAGAAAATTGTTTGTTTGTTCTCTTGCAACTCTAAATGATCAGCACAATAGATAAATTCACTACATTTAATACTATGCTGCAATCTAACCTATGAATGATGCGAACTATTATTTTGATCATATTAAAAGTAAAAATCTTTAAACAAGTTCTTTGGCTAATATAGCATGGCATTAAATAAATGGAATAAACTTTTACAGATCTCCAAATTGAAGTACCCCAGCCGTCTGAACCAGACTGTTTGAAAAATGATGGAGATGCAGGTGAGGTGCCTTCAAAAGTTCCACAACAAGTTAGATCTTCTACTGAAACAGTTGTTATAGACACATGTTATAAAACAGCTGAAGAGATACGAAAAGATTTAGAATCACCAAACAAAAAAGAGGACGAAGATGTGAAATCTAACTTATCAGGACTTTCTACTAAATCTATTAGAGACTATATCACTTATTCGGAACCTCTGACACCAATGCTTCAAGAGGTTTTAGATGATTTTGCAACTGATGATGAAGCAGGCTCTGATAAAGAACCAGAAATGACAATCGTTGAGTATCCCGAGACAACCACTATTAATGATGATTCAGCTCACATGGATTCGATAGACGATAATAACGAAAACAATAAAAAAACAACTAACTGTAGCGAGAAAAAATCTAGCCCTAGCAAAATCTCAGTCCAAAATAAAGAACAAGAAAACACTGAAAATGAAACTTGTATTGTTTTATCTGATGATGGTACCAGTAGTCGAAATATTGAACCTAGCAAATCACAAAAGAGTAATGTCAGTGAAAAGTCTGAATGTGTCAATAAGTCTAATCAGACCAAAACTTTAAACAATTCTGAAGTGGTTGCTGAATTTGCTACACCAAACAAAGATATTTCGGAAGTAGAAAGAAATAGTTTTTTAAAAAAAACTCAGGATGTACTTACACAGGCGCAATCTAATTTTTCAACAGATTCTTTACTTCCAAACAACCAAGAGGCATTAAATAAAGATAACTCAATAGATGTTTCTGTTAACAAGTATATAAGTGCCTCTAAGAAACGTTCAAAATCACTTGAAATTGTAAGTGGAATTCCTGCCAAAAAAATTTGTAGTGAAAGAACTTTTCCACCTTCTCTGCCTCATAATAATACAATACGCAACAAACATGTCTCCCCCGATATGGACGTAAATACTGGGAAAAGCACATCTTGTAATAATGAAAAGCAGAGTGGTTCTCAAGAACGTCATAATTCCATTAATTCTAACTCGGCACGTGTACCTGATGATCGCTTATCCCACAAACCACAATTGGAAGAACAAAATATTTCAAAGCCTGTAGAAAAAGATAAACCAAGACAAGAACGACAAGAAGAAACATCTGTCAATGAAAAAGAGACAGGTAGGAAGGTTAAATCTAGAACAGAAAGTAATATACGTAAGGAAAATCCTAAAAAGCATATAAAAGAAGTAACAAACGAAGTTGTGGTCCTAGAATCACCCACCGATACAGAAGAACAAATTAAGGTGTCCTCAAAAAAGAATAAAGCTTCTATACGTGACCTGCAGAAATATCAAAGGGAAGAAGCTTTAGCAAATGCACTCGGATTGCCCAGTGGTAAGTGAATTGAAGATTGAGTGTTTTAAGCTAATACAGAAGAGATAATTGAAATCTAATGAAAATATTATGTTTACATAGCTTTCATAATTTTGGAAAAACAAAATCCTTTTTACAGTAATTTGAAGATAGCATTACAATACAAAAGAAGAAAGAAAAATTTCATACTTATGCTGTATTTTAACATACAATCAAAAATATTATTAAATTGTTTCTGCAAATGTTTAAGAGGTTCCCTTCATTTTGACTACTGACTATATTCATATTCTTCCAAAAAAAAATTCGAGTCCTTTTTGCATCATATTCATATTTGCTGTGTTCTTTTGCATATAGCTATAATGTGTCCCTACTTTTTTGTTAATAGTATGCATATTTTATCTTATACAGTTTGTAATGTCTACATTTCTTATTTATACTCATCTTTTTAGCAAACAAGAGTGTTACTTGATGGAAAAAACAATTTCATATGGAAATTGGCAACATCAGACGAGTAACATATTATGAGTTGTTATCCTTGTAGAAGAAATCTTTTGTCATATTTCTTTAATAACACCATATCTGCTCTCCATTACAATCAAATATAAAGAAATTCACTACTCATTGCATATTACATGTCCTATGGCTATTAATTTATTGTTATGAGAATAGCAAAGATGCAGGCTATCTTCTCATATAAATAAAAATGAACGTTTGTTTGACTGTCTGTCTGTCTGTGTGTCCTTCATGGAATCGTAAACTATGCATTTGATAATGTGATGATCTTTAGCAAAGATGTTGTGCATGAGCCAGAGAAGGTGTCTGAGTTGCTATTAGACCCGGTAGGTGGCGCTGTTTTCGGCATATCGCTCAAAGCTTTCCGAGTAGAACGACGTCTGCGGGGACAGCTAGTTTGAAATATGAAAAAGACCAATTTAAAAAAAATATGGCCGTTTGTTAATAATTCTGTCAAACTAAGTAACTTTTTATTGCAGGCGCCGGTCGGAGGAAGCACAGAAAGTATCGAAATAACTTACAAGTATATCAACAGTAAGTATTGTTTTAAAAACTTTAAATTTAACACAGCATGTCTGCACCTCTTGCGGTCCCCATTATCCATTTTTCCTTATCCTTACTTCCTTAAAAATAAATGCTATATTAACTCTTTCTGTTACTCGTTTAACGCCAGAACCAATGAATTGTTTACTACAGACATAGAGATAAACTACAGCTTAATAACGGACATATACTACCTTTTATCGCGAGAAAGACTTGAAGGGGTTGAAAGTTTTGTGGAATATCTTCATTGTTTATAAATCTTTAATAATTAGACACGCGACAAGAAAAATCTACATTAAATCACAGTAGTTTTGTATTTGTAACATTCATAAATTCGCGGGTAATGATTAGTTTCAAGTAATTTAACATATTTGTTTGTATAGCAATTAGAATGAAACAAAGACTAATAGATAGGAAGCTTAGTACGATATTTCAGCGTAACTTTGTTCAACAGCATATTGATATTAATAAATCTTTCAGGTCAATGCAAACATCGGAGTCGAGCGATTGGACATCGGAAACGGATTCCGAATACATTTCGCCGCCACGTGGGCGCAAGTACAGACAGACTAGGAGATATTTGTAAGTATATTGTAGAAATAAATGCGATTTATATTAAATTATACTTACAATATTTTAAGTAAAGTAGGCAACGATTTTGTGATTTTTATTTGTAATCTGATTGTTTTTATAATTTTACGGTAAAATATACATATAATACGAATTGATGACTTTATATACATAAGTATATAAAAACTAAGTCTTTTATAATCAAGTCTAAGTATTAGCTAACGAATTCCTATTTCAAAAATAATAAAGGCTATATATTTCTCTTTGAAATAATAATAAGTTTTTTTTTCCTTAGAAAACCGAAATCGGCTCGAATACTCTCTTTGGAGGAGGATGGCGGTCTGTTCGTGATGTACGGAAAGAAGATATGTCCAGTGGTGAAAGATGGAAAAATAGTCAAGAACTTTGTCTCATTTACACCGGGAAGTAAGTTGCTTCTCTTTATATTCTTTGTGTTTACTCGGTTAACTTAGGTTGGTTTTTATTTGAAAGACTTGTGACACAATTGCGTGGCTGCTCTTAAGGTATAAGTTACTCATTTCATAAACAAACTAATATGCAAACAAACACTTTTAAAATAAATACAACTTAGAATTTCTTCACAGCAGAATAATATATGCAGTTCCAATGTGATTAACACAGACAGAAAATCTCATATTTTATGTAGTAGTGGTTTTAACCCCATCAATCCATCTTTACCACCACTTGATATTTGCCAATGCAAAATAAGCATAGATGGGTAAGAATCATTGTTTATTGTGTACATATACAATTGTGTTATGTCATTTTTGTAATATTACAGCTCTGATCATCAGTTTGTTGTTAGTTAGTACTTTTTATAGAATTATTTTGTAATTACTATATGTTTGACAGGTGTTACAAGTTTTGTAGTACATACAATTTTTCCCAATTAATATTAACCACATAGGCATATATATTTATCAAGCAATGCATTTAACTATGATATTACCTATTTTATTCCCTTTGTAAATGTATTCAGCGTCTATTTTTTATTTACAGAAGAATCAGACGACGAGTCCTTTTGGAAATTGAAATATGTTGAAGAGAAAAAGAGGAGTGAAGAACTAGAAAGGTATATAAATTCCTATTTAAACATCACAAAAACCCATTTAGCCATTAGCAAATTACATTATATAAAGGGTTTCATTTAACTGGTAGACTAGATGGCTCAGATGGTTGTGGCAGTCTTACGAACTAAGGATCCCAGGTTTTATTCCGAGCGGGATAAACTGACTACTGTGCAACACAACCTGAGTACGGTCTTTTGCATCCC
>DWJH01000267.1:0-11869 GCA_018248735.1 Tagiades litigiosa | reverse complement strand
ATGCCGACAGCGCCACCTACCGGCTCCAATACCAACTCAGAAACCTTTGGCTAATGCTCAACTTTGCTAAAGATCACATGATCAAATGTACACGGTTCATAAAGGACTCACAGACAGATAAACATTCATTTTTATTTATTAGATAAGCAATTCCTCAAGCGGTGAAGGAAAACAGTAGTCAAGTGACTAGATTATCAACGCTTTATAATAAACAAGCTGACTCGGCATACATTGTTCTGCCATATCAATGAGTAACAAAAATATAATTGATTAATCAGCTGTCCGCGCCATTGATTCACGAATTCACGATTTGTTTGTACCTATCAATTATTTGTGTTGACCTCTGATGAATTTATTGTAATGTATATAACACTTAGACTATAGTATATAGGCCTATAGACTTCGTTATGAAATTAGCTATCATAAAAAGAGATTTTATACAAACAAACTCTTGCGCTTTTTAAATTAGCATAGATTAAATTGTATTAAAATTATGGGTTAACTTTCGAATAAAAACACGTAATCATGACACAACATTTAATTCTATAATATCAAATTGTACACATCGGTCCATTAAGTACCACAAAGCACACTTATTAACTAATATTTAAGAAATTTAGCGAGAATTTTAAATTATGGTAATAATTTTTACACTGACAGATTCAGAACATTTTTATCGTGATAAAACAATGGTTGATGGTTGATTTGTGTTAATATGAAAATGGAAAGTACATTCATTCTCAAAATGCGTAATAATAATTATTTAAAATATTTCTGAAACTGTGCGTTCATTTCAAGCACCGTTAAATATAAAGTTATTATTTAATTAAATAATAATATTGATTATTAATTACTTGCACATATATTAAACTAAAAAAAATACTGGTAACACAAGAAAAATATAGCACTTGTGTCAAATAAGCACCCAAAAATAATATATTTTTAAACTAATAACATTTAAAATTAAACGATGGACGGAAAATAACTCAAATATTTGAGTGAAAATAAATTTGTCTTTTATGATTAAAATTAAACTATATTATAAAAGGTATATGTGAAAATTATACTTTAAAAAATGATTTTTTATATACCAAAAATTAATTTGCTTGTTTAAAAACAAACCGGTATCTTTAAATAATGTTACAAGAATGAATTCATTTCAAAAGGTGTGTAACAATTACGCATTACTGTAAAACAGAGAGTGTAGTATATTACCTTATATTTTGATATTTTAAGTCATTAATTTTATTGTTTAAAAATTAACCAATAGAACTTGAAACCTAAAGAACTTAACCTTGAAAATTCTCATGGATATAAAATATTTGAAGATCATTTAACATATTTATGAATCCAATCAATATTATTTACTATTTGTACCTTTAAATGCGTAAACTTTTAATCATAATGAAGCCTCCACAGTATGTAACCCTGTTTATGACTAAAAAATAAAATATTATGAAAATAATATTCAATATTATGTGCATAATAAAAATTATACGAATAGTATTAATCAAAGTTACAGCAGTCTACAGAGCTCTATGATAAAAAGTGTGTCATTTTTTAACAAATTATGGTTATAATTATGATATTGACAGTTTAAAGTACAAGATATATTAAATGGAAGATATGTATATATAAATTATGTATTTTATGTTGGTACGTCACCTTTTAAGAATATCAGTACACTTTTAAATGTGCTTTAAATATGCGATTGCTAGATATGCTCTTTAGCAAGACATTATATTAAGTGCTTATGTGTTGTATAAAATAGTTGATTTTTTCGTGTTAATAATGAAAAAGTTTTGTGAATTCTCACACATACATGAAAAGCTCTTTACCTAGTTTGTTTCATACGAAATTTGTATTTTTTATACTTAATATAAATATACTTTTTATATCAAGTGATTATTATACTAATATAAAATTAACGAACACAGTTATATTTAGACTTGATTACAATACATTAAGCAATAATATCATAAAGATTTCATATCAAAAAGCACACAAATTCTTAGCGTTATAATTACAAGTATGAGATTACAATTTACGGGCACCGTAATTAAAAAAAAATGAATGTAAGTACAGAGATATATTAATGAATATCAAATTATATGAAGACAAATTCATGAAATGTAATATTTTAGTAAGACATATCCCGTACTTAAATATTACATTTTAATTCTATTAAAATAAAAAATCGAACTTCATGGTTTTACTTTTCAGATAAACATTGTCTATAGCACCTTAATATATTAAAATAAACTTGTATAATGATCTTCTAAATGAAATTAATTTTAATAATAGTGAAAAATCAGTGAAGAAAATTCAATTAACCTAATATTAATCATCGTATATTAAATATGTAACGTAACTTGAAGATTTATCTGTGGGTTGTATACAACGAACGTTTGAAGTTTACATAAACTTAACATTATAACATTGGTAACATTAATCTGGTAGATATTTAGATACTCTGTGACACATTCGCGTCAGCTCATCTTATAACCGTTCGTTGCTATCTTCTATAATATATCGTCACAAATATTCTACTATCCAGTTTATGAATATCGATGTAATTATAACGAATTAATAATCTTTGATGTTGTTTAATATATCTAAATAGCGTGTTAAGAATACGCGAATTCTTGACGTTTTAAGCACGGTGTTCAATTATTCATATAAGTATTTGACTCTGGAAATATTTACCCAACGTTTTCTGTAATTATCGGAACTTCTTACTATTAAACCAAAAGTTTTAGTAGATCTTACCAAGAGTTATTTACTACTTAACCGTATGTATTGGATCCATATAAACATAAATTTTCAATCTTCACCTTAACAACGTATTATCGTAAAAAGTAAAATAAAGAAAAAATTGTAAGTAACATAATTCTTGTGTTTGAGTAAGTACATCTGTGACTCCGTACATCTTGACATCATATCAACAAATTGTTCCGACGTGTGTCCATATATCGTCATATTAATATAATATGTGTACAATGTCATAAGATATTTACGTACACATAGTAACTAGTATATCTTTATCTGCTGGAATATTAGTAGACTAAATGGAGTCATTAAATTAGGCGTAAACATTTCGAATTGCGGTTGAAGCGTGAATTTGAAGTCGGTATTCGACAATGAATTTTCCTTCAACTCCATTGTTTAGTGGTGGGACCAATGATAGACACGGACATAATTAAACCTCGTGTTCACTGGACATTGACTGTTTAAAATGTAAATGTAAGTTCTTCAATAACTACACAGTTATTGTAAAACACCCGCCAATTGATACAAGAAGCGAGCGAAGCAGTCAATGTATACCAAAAATTCGTGTTGACAATATTCACTTGTAAAGAAAATGCGTAGCGCGGCTTAGTCGATGACATTTTTTGAGTAAATTTGATAAACACGTAGACGCGAAACTTAAAATTAAAGTATAAAACTCGGTAACCTGAATGCTACGATTTAATCGTTCGAAAAATTCAGCGCAAAATTTGAAAAGAAAAACAACATCAAAAACAGGTGAAAGTAAGAAAAGTGTCCCATATAACATTGATGATTAGTGGATAACGTCATTAATAAAAAAGAACAAAATTGCTCATTCCAAACTATATCTTTCAATGAATAGTCAACTGACCAAAAACTGTTTGCAAAATGTAGGTTGTTTATAAATTTAATGTTTAATCAAATATATGTTCTTATTCCTATATAATTATAAGTATCAATACCTACAATATTGGCCATACTGAAAGTTTTGCGGATCGTTTAAATCGTACCTTGTAAATTATTGTTAAGGAACAGTGAAGATCAATGTAACATATTGTTGATCAAAATACATGAATAACTCATGAAGCCTGTTAAAAAACAACTAAACGCTAACGTAGAATTTTTAAAAACAAGGCTAATTGGAGATTTCAATGTTTATGAAAAGTACAGAATGCATAACTTTCATAGTGGCCAGAGTATTTTAACACATCTTTCGTATCTTACCATCTTTGTTAATTATAATTAAGCTAATTAAGATTGTATATGAAAAGCGAATCAAAATTGGAATGGGGCCATCATAATTAAAAATATTATGCGATATCTTCGAATTCCCATAAAATATTATTTTAAAAGGCAATTTTCTCCCGATTTTACAGATGGCCTCAAAGAATATCATAATTTCAAAACATATCCTACTTCCCTAAGTTCAACAATTCTTCCAAAAGTTGTATAATTAAAATATATTTCTATTTTAAATTTATTTATCCAAAACGGTTTAAAATATATTGAATTTACTTCTACAGACGTAAAATGTATTTAAAATATCAATTAAACGCTTGAAATTGTATTTTGTCACGTCAGAATGACATTATGTATATAATTTAACTATACTGTGTATCCTTTATGATGTATAGTAATGCATGCATAATATCATTATAATTAAAAATTTTACTATCAAATTAAATAACATGGTAAACACACTTATGTAATTACTTAAATGCAATTTAAATTAAAGAGTTAAATTCTTTAAAAACTTTTGTGAAACTTTCTGTTAACTATATTATCTAAATATAATGTGTTCGACATTTAACATCTAAACATACAAATGTTATTTTTTTTCTCGTTCTATTCGCTATTGTATCACTACTCTATAAATGAAATCAATTCTGTAGGTACATTATGATTAAATGTGAAAGACTTTTAGGCAGAATGCCTCCTTTTTATGTAATTTTAAATGTTAAATAAATGTTGATTAACATATCAAAAAAATGTTGTTTTATTTAAGGTCCTATCCTATCATATCCTAAGGTAAATGTAAATATGTTTTACACAATAAAAAACTCCGGAATCATGAGTATACATTTATTAGATAATATTTTATAATTTCAAAGTCACATAAATTTTCTTTAAAAATACAGATAGGTAGGTACAACTATAGTTTTCTAGTGGATATTACAATTGAAAATTGACAAATAGATTTTTAAACAACATTCAATGAATTATTATTAAATACAGCAGAGGGTACCACTCAACTGTCTAGTGGACAAAAATGTATAGCGATAGTTACCAAGATTTAAAAACCGGCATTATGTATCTGAATACTTCCTATAACTTTAACATCAATAAAATGAAATATCATAAGTCAATTGTGATTTTTAACATTTTAAATTAATATAGGCAATTATTTTGAACTATTAATTTTAAAAATATGTTGAAAAATGATATTGAGATATAATTTATGATAATATACTTTTCTCTTAATTTAAAACAGTCAAAATGGATACAAAAATAATTATTAAATATAATTACTAGTTAGTAATTGAGAAAAATATCAATAACAATTACAATACACTTAAAAAACATTTGTATTGGCTTAAAAATATTAATGCGTAACAAAATAAAAAAAATAACTGAGAATACGACCGGGCAGTTTACGTATAGTTAATAGAAAATTACTTTATCTACATCCTAATGAGATTTAATTCGGAGTATCCATAAGTCGGTTCTAAATATGTCATTCGATGATGATATCAATAATATGTCAAATAATTAAATTTCAATCATTCTAATTATCTTTCATTCATACTATAAAAAAGAGGTGCGACATAAATATGTTATAGTTATTAAAACATTAACTCAACTTAGACTTCGTATTGTTAATGACAGTTAAAAACATATTTTAAATAGAAGACAGTAGTTAATTTATATAGAACCACAGTAAGTACTTGGGCAAGTTGACAATGTGTTACAGTAATATTTACTAAATTACTTCGCAACAAAAACGCGTGCAAAAAGCTGTGACGGTATATACCTTTCGGCGTTTATATGCCGTAAATATACCATTACATTTTTTCTACGCGGATAAATAAAATAAATTAATTTCCACAAATAAACGGTAGACAATGAACTATAACAATTTGTTATAGTCAAAAGTCTAATAAAGACTGATGTAGGTACAAGTACCAAATGGGAAAGCGCAATACTACCCTGCTTCCATACCTCTTACATTTATTTATATTAATTTGACACGAGTGTAATGGAAATTTGACATGACCGCTTTTAAGAATTAACAAATGCAATAATTTTAGAATTCTTTAAAATAACATAAATCATAAATAAATAATCATAATCATAAATTATTAAAGAACTATTTTAATTATAATACACCGGAATTTTAATGTGCGCTCCGGTCAGTTAAAACGTGATTTAGGATTCATGAAAAATTGGTTGTAAAATATTTCAGCTCTCTAAATCATTCCGTCATTTTTCTTGTATTCCTCAAACATTTCTATAAATTCACAAACATTAACTTAAACATTAATTATAATTAAAATGTAAAATATAGTAAACGTAAAATTAATACAACCTGAAAACAACTGTTTCTTAAATATTAAAGTCTGTAATTGCCTAAAATACTGAGATTACTTTTTGTGATGTTATCTATCATTTATAAGCTCTAAATAAGATCGTCTGAAAAATACAATATAGTCTTTCCCTCCTATTTAAATTTTTTACCAACAATTATCATTTTCACCGTGTATAATAAAAAAAAAATATGTTACGGTATTTATGGCGTCCACCCTATCACTAATACAAGCGTGAAGACGGTGTGAAGCTTGAAGAACATCATCATTATACATTTAACAACATTAAACAAAATAACAAATGATAATCCGACTGACAACTGCAAACAATTTGATTACTATGAATTATACAACAATAATCTAAATAACAACTGCTATTATTATTAGCGATGAATAATAAAGATGAGGCAATAAAGCAAAACTTCATTATATACATAGAAATCTATTATTGCATGCGTACGATGCATATCATGACAGATTTTTCTTTATTCTACTTTCACAGATCAAAAATAAAATAATAAAGTGAAATTATCTTGAGAAAATAAAAAATCAACGCATTGATATTATTATGTTAGCAAAATTAGTCTTTGTGTATAATAACCTTAAGACAAAATATACAACAGTTCTGACATATTATATGTTTAAAAAGTGTATACACGGTTTATTAAATTAGCGAATGCAACCTATTAAAACACAATACTATGTCTTTAACTAAAATAAAATACATGTAGGTATATAACAAAACTTAAAATATAAAAATATAATATCCTCGCAATATCACTAACACAATTCTTTGTGTGCAAGTTTCCTTGTTGCATAAAGCTGAACGTCATAGAAATATAAAAAATCTATTATTTCTGGAATGTTCAATTCAGGTACAAATAATATGCAAAATTATAAAAATATAAAAAAAAAAATGCTAAACAACTAATCTTACAAAACATAATGTACATAAAATATAGACGAGTGTAAAGTACTCTTACGTATAAAATAATTATGATCGTATAAAATAAAAATACGTATTTATTAATACGTATAATTGCTTATTACTTTATGAAAACACAGAAAAATATACTAACATTATGGTCACAACTGTACAGCATTTTAAATATGAAAAGTAAGAGACTGTGTAATAATAACGATGTTATTTTTTAAATAATATGAAAATTAGTAAGAAATTTGAATACTATATGAATATTTTATAAAAACTATCTGGTTAAGGTACAAGGTATTACGTTAAGAATAATAACTGTCTTATAAAATGCTTATGTTCATATATATAAACTTACTGTAAGCATTCAGAAGGAGTATGAATTGACTAGGAACAAATTAGTAATACAACACAGTAGGGACGGTAAGACTGAACTCTTACATCGTGTGAATTTTGATGAATTTGCAATTGTTTAGCGAATAAATAATTTTATACAGTTTATTAGAAAATTTGAAAAAAAAGAACGTCCATTAGTCTCTTTATCAACCCTAGTCACCTAACCTGTTTGACATTAAAAAAAATCCTAAAACTATAGATAAAATACACGGAATGCGGAATAATTGAGTATGTGTAATGTCTAAAATCAATTTTCTATAAACAAGGAAACTGTGGTTAAAACATCAAACTAATATTTAAAATTTGAAGAATATTTTTTTTACACATATATTGTGAAGTTATCATATATATGTATGTGGATATATATTAGAAAAATACTATTATAAATCCATTAACATTAAACGACATGTTATGCCCTATATTTACTTAACTATGACTGCCGAGATTCATCTCGTTTTTTTATTAGATTTTTTGATGTTTTATTTATATTGCAAAACACCTTACATATCAATACGATTAATAATAATACTATGTCCATTTGTATTGTCAATGTCGTTTGTTGGCTAATTAACGATGCATACAATTAATGTTCACAATAAACGTAACCGTGGGATTTTTTATTTCTTGTTTATAGTCAACGACTTACCACTTCACTTTTTTACTTTTATGAAAGTAGCTAGTATTCTGTTCACCTGTGAACCTTTAGCATTGTGGTTAGTTACAGCTGTGTTAATACTCACGTGTAAAGTTAAGTTTGTTGTCTTACTACAAACTATATAAAATGACTAAAAGCTTCTGCAATTTTATACTTCAGTTATAATAATACTGTCAATTCGAGAGTAGGTACAATTTATTGCAGGCGATCGTTTATTGTGAACATTTCATATCATTATGAACTTCATTCACTGATTGTATGAATATTGAAAGCAGTACTTCTTTCAAGTACAATATTCCTGTTATATGCAATTAATCAATGTATGAAGTACATAACACTATATTCTTGTATGTATCGTGTTTAAGACCTTATAAAGTCCCATTTGTTGGTTTTTTGGCTGTCGCATATGACGAGTAAGACAGTTTCGCCGCGGTAGGGTCGCTCCACACCCAGGCACATGCCGGCAGCGGTGTTGTAAATAGGGCTGGCAGGCTGAAAATTGTTAAAAGGAAAACATATGTTATCACTACATATTTATAAAACAAAGTCCTTCGATTCATCTATCTGTCTGTTCGCGATAAACTCAACATTTACTTTAAAAAGTAGCCTTACCGAGCAAACCTGCATGCCAGATTTCATAAAGTTTTCAAATTTATATGAAGTCCATCAAATGATAAATAATTAATTAATGAAGAATAACCTTACAGTTGAGAAATGAAATTCCTACCAAGTCCATTAATGAAAGTCTGCCTATTTGAACTTATGCATTTATCAGCACTATATATACACTAGCTTTAATACTATAGGAAAACATGATAAGAACATTTTAATAGCAGAGAATACTACATACTCTTGTACATGTGAACATAAGAACATAAGAACTTCAAAAGCCTGCCACCAAACATTAGTTTATAAGTAGAAAAATCTCGTTCTTCCCACTATAGATATATATGGCAATTTAAAAAAATCACTCACATTATCCTTATGCTTCCACTCTTGGGTTCCTCCCAGCTCGTGACATTTGGCAAGAATCGGCGATATATTGTTAGACGAGTCCAGACAGAGAGTGCGGCCCAGTACCAACTCGTGACGGTCGGTCTCAAACCACATCTGAAAAGGTCGTTTATTGTCAAAAATTACAAAATATTATTGTGAGTTTCGTGCAGATAGTCTGTTCTGGTTGTTTTGACAGGGTAGTTTCAGGTATGGAGGAAGACCAAGGGACCATGGGTTCAGCATAATCTCTACACTGCCCTCCGCGGTGTACAGACATCCGTAATGGATTTCCTTATGTTAAAAAGGTAGTCATATGCTGCCTGGCACCAAGACTAGTGTTGGTTTGCAGGCCGGACACCAACTTTAAAAAATTTAAAATTCATTATCATCACCACATGCAATTTATGAATACATCCTTTAATATGTCTTAAATTAAATGCAAGACGAGACGAATTAACGATGATAAATAAAATTAATGAAACTATTAATTTGTGTTTAAAAAATAGCAATATTTTAATCCCCTTTTACTCTTACCGCAATTCAATCTACATTTTAGCCCCTTTCTACTCTTACTGCAACAAAATTTATATTTTACTCCCTTTTTACTCTTACCGCAACTAAATCTATCACCACCATATGCCTGTTTGTAAATTTTAGCATCACATATAAACATGATTGCATTTAATTGCAGGGTTCATATTCCTGAGGCTGATCTGCCCGGCGTTAGTAGAGCCTCGAGCTTGGGCGCTAGTGAGCACGCCGCCGCCCCCGCACGCGCAGCGCTCCCTCGTCATGGTCGCCAAGTGCCTGCAGAACCTGGCCAACCTCATCGAGTTTGGTGCTAAGGTTAGTTGTGATATGGTCTTACTTATCAGGAGACCCGGATTCCTAGTTGGGATAAACATATTTAAACATGACAGATAAATGTTTGGTTTCGATTGTTTTTGGTTGTGGTTCCCAACAGTTTTTGTGAATTGTGTTAGTTTAAAGGAACATAGTGCTACATGGCCAGGAACGTTGAAGTGATAAACTACTTCATAATTTGACTATGTATGTTGAATGCAACTGGTATTAATCTCCTGCTACATAATGTTTGAGTGGATTTTTTTTATGCCTTAAAAACTAGCAAACAGGCAGGCGGGTCACCTTATGGTAGGTAGTCGCCGTCGCGTAAGGACACGAGAAACACCAGAGTAGTCAACTGTGCGTTGCCGGGAATGTTATGTTGTATAATTATGTTGTTAGCCACATTTGCCGTACAGATTTGTATCTTTGCAAGCTGTGAATTTTAAAAATATATCTGAAATTGTAAACTGACATTTACTTAATACAGTATTATAACCGAGGTTTAATTTGCAGGAGCCGTACATGGAGGTTGTGAATCCATTCATTTTGAAGAACAAGGAGCGTATGGTGGTTTTCTTGGACCAATTGAGCTCGGTGCAGGATCCAGGCACCACACCGCCTAATACAAACAATAACTTTGACATTGGTAATTATTATAATTATTTATGACTCTTAAGAACAATTTTATATAATAAGTATGTAAAGGCCGTCAATACCTGTAAATCTTATGGTTTTGGATATGGTCATAGTGAGTTGTCAAGTGTCATTTGATACACATGAATTGTAAGCTACCTAGCTGAAATAGACATCAATAACATTATTCAGGTTTTCTCTACTTCATACACATTGGTTTGAATGATGTGTAATAATTGTGTGCAATTATAATTACAGCAAAAGAACTGGCAACCCTCCACCACATCTGTGTTTCACACCTGCCCGAGCTGCAGACACTGTCGAAGACTCAGCCGGCCATCCGTAAGCTGGTCACCGTCACCGAGATGCTGACCAAGCATAAGCACAAGTATCTCGAGATGATCCGATAGGGCGACACTTATATCAACACAGGTAATATTGGAAATTTGTTTGTGTGTTTGTCCTTGGTTTCTAATAAGACAGTGAGCAACCCGCCATAGTAATCAATGAAACCTTTTTATTTTCAACATCGAGAAGCTTGAATTCTATTTGTCATCGAGAGAGCTAGTACGCTATTGGTCATTGCTTGTTTCCCCGTCGGATTCTATTGGAAGAAATAGTGTACGAGCAAAAACGATTTGCCAAAACCATTTCGTGAAATTATTGTCTTAAAAATGTGTTCTAGGTCCGCAGGTGAGTGCTTTTTCCAAGATAAAAAAGTACTTATTGATAAATCACATTCAATTTTATTTACACAGTTTCACAAATCCAACGACAAAAATGTTATTATTTACCATACTTCGCTTCTTAACGAAGTAAGGTATTTTGATCCGATCATACGTAAGATACTTTAAAACATTTTGATGTTCCCAAACTAAGCAATTAAGTGACTCCTTACATCGTTGAGAACATAAGGGGCCTCTATCAAAATGCGAGTGAATTTCCCGCTCTACGTCATCATTTGGGAGAGCGAAATAGAAGATAGATTGTATAGAAGTGAAAAGGATGCATACTATTCATAGACAAAGTTAACTACAGTATAGTATCGTTGTAATGTTT
>DWJH01000266.1:0-11881 GCA_018248735.1 Tagiades litigiosa | reverse complement strand
GGTCATGATGAGTTTATTATTTCAAAAGTCATGAACTTGACGACAGTCTATTCTTCCGTGCCAAGCACAATCGAGGTAATCATACTACTGGCCAGTGGTATGTAGGAGGAGTAGAAAGAGGCTCTAAAAAAGCCTTTCTCGTCCCTGTAGCCAGTAGAAATACTGCTACTTTATTTCTTGTAATACGTGACAATGTATTGTCTGACACGATTGTGATCACGGATGAACGGAGAGCATATAGCTACGCATTACGTCAAATCACAGGGATTGAGCATAAAACTGTAAATCATTCTCTCAACTTTGTGGACCCGAATGATCCAGATGTTCATACTCAGAAGATTGAAGGGTTTTGGTCTTTATCCAAAAGGGAAGTGCGTGCAAGACAAGGAATTAGGCAAGAAGAACATTACGAGTATTTGTTACAGTTTATATGGGCGCATCAATTGCCCAAAGACAAGCGTATGAATTATCTT
Source organism: Tagiades litigiosa (assembly GCA_018248735.1). NCBI lineage: Eukaryota > Metazoa > Arthropoda > Insecta > Lepidoptera > Hesperiidae > Tagiades > Tagiades litigiosa. The sequence goes on along the minus strand of DWJH01000266.1, from coordinate 11,408 downwards.
TTACTACTTTTAAGAATAAATAATTAATGTCATTTTTATATACTTTTTTTCTCTTATTAAATTTTTTCTCCTTTTTTTTTTTTTATTTTACCATTTTTTTCAATGCGGGCACTTATTGGTCAGATACCAAAATTTTTTGTAGAGGGGATGATTTATAGGAGTTTTATGATTGTTATGTTGATTTATTGTCTAATTTATTCAATGTAATTATTTAGTTTTTTTTTCATATTTTTTTCCATTACAAGGGGGGTATTGGGGACCGATTGAATACCAAAGAAGCACCACCCATATTTATATATTTTTTAAAAAAACAATATCAGATAAGTAGGGGGTCTACCAAACACGGGAAAACATAGAAAAGGGTCTATGACACGAAAAGTTTTGAGAACCTTTGATGTATATAAACATATTACTATATCTAGGTTTTGCTTGCACTGTTCAAGTGTCAGATTTTAAATGTTTTAAAAGATTTTTACACCCCTATAAATTACAACGAAAAAATTCCTTTGTAAAATTTAAACTTTTCAGAAGCATAAATTGTTTTCCAAAAAATCTTTTTGAGGATGTTATTTAATGTTTTTAACCATATAATTTACTTTCTTGCCTAATAAAATTCATTGCATATTGTTTTAACAATAGATTTTTTATAATTTCAAGAAAAAGAGGTTTAAAGGAAAAAACCTGTTAAATACAATAAAATCACAGAAGATTTCCTAAATAATGACGCGATTAATTGAAGAAAATATGAAACAAAACACAGGAAAAGCTTTTAATTTATAATGAAATTAAGACAAGATTTTAACAGTCATGAAAGATGATATACAAAGACATTTTTTTAATGTGCAAAACATAATGTCACCTGCAACACACAGGTGTGATGCTTTATAGAAAAAAGTACTGCTTTCAGGCATAAAAGATTTATTGTTATGTTTATATAGTTTAAACCTGATCTGAAACACTAGTTTAAGATCATGTATCAGGCGGTTTCACCCTGATCACCACAGGAGTCAAACTCACCGGTGACACATAAGAAAGAAAAGTCTTATTGATCATACAACAGATTTGTTTATTTTAGAAAGTTCTTAATTTTTGTAAAACACTTAAGCAAAAAGATAATTATAGTGATATGTAATTGTCTTAGTCGAAGATGTATGCTTTCTGGGCCGCTTCGCGCTATTATGTCCCATTATGGCCAATAGCGTTTGTCTTTTATGGCTAACTGGCCAATGCCCGACCTGCTCTAAGAGCAGAGATGTTTATTCAGTAAAAGATTAACTTGTGCCTTCTAATTTTTTTTTCTAGATCATTTCTAATCTTGATCAAATATTTTATTTTATTTTTTAAAGAAACATTTTTTTTAACTTTCGAACATGTGTACAATTTAGTTTTTAAACAACGTACTAAACCAAAAATTGGGTATGTAACACGAATAAGTAATCGAAAACTGTTACATGTCTAATATTAAAATATATTTTTTAATTGGAATTAAAAAAAAAGAAGGGCAAATTTGCCACACAAAAAAAAAACAGATTTTGATTTTTCTAAATCACGTTTTTTTAAAGGTATAACATCTTTAAAGTTGCATATACATTTTTATGCAATAAAAACTTATTTATATGTAAATTTCTTAAATCATTCGGGGCTGATTTTATGCGAGATTTATCACTTGAAAAAAAGTAAAAAGCGCGTTACTTCACTCTACACCTCATGATCAGTTTCATAGAGGCAAGCCGTTTAATTAAATAACAATGATCCGACATATTCCCGTATTTTTAAGGTGTCTCCAGGAAAAAATTTTGCCTTTTTATTAATATGACTAGCAAGCTAAAGCTAGCCCTGTTCTAAGAACAGGGTAAAATTTTCCAATACTACGGTAGCCAAGTATTTTCTAATTTATTTTTTTTTCATCCTAAATATCTGCTTACTCGATTCACAACTATCTCTACTCACCCCTCTCTACCTTCTTCTCTTACTCACTGACGCCTCTTCCCTTTTCTCCAACAACTTCATATTTCATCTCTTCTTCTTTCCTTCCCATACTCAATCATCCTTATCCCTGCGCCCTTATCTCCTTCCAATCCCACTCCTCTCCATCATCTCCGCTCTAACACAACTTACTCCACATCATCTCCTAAATCTCACTCCGTCATCTTCATCTCCTTTTATTCTCCCTTTCACAACCAATTTTTTTCTTATCACTATTACATCTTCTTCCCATCATCACTCCTCCCATTTCCTTTCCCCATTCCTCTCCATCAATTCTCCTGCTCAAATCCTCCCTCTTCCTCTCACTCGTTAAAATTTTTTTCTCTCCTTTTGCTTTTCTCCTTTTTAGGGGATGGCAAAAAAATTTTTATAAGCAAAAAAAGTAAAATCCCATCTTGCTTATAAAAATTCGACAGGGTTCAGGAATAAAATTATTATAACCAAAACACATGTTTAACCCTTGTGCACCCCATTATATACATTTTTTTGCACAAATTTTTTGTTTCGTTACATATGGGGTGATTAGCAAGCTAGATCCCTTTCTAAATACGTGAAAGAGATGTTTCTAAAAGTTAAACAATCTTTATGAATGAATATTTTTTTATCTAGAACCTGATTTTTTTAATTGCAATTTTTTGCATAGACTTGGTATGCCCAGAACCTAAATACTCACAACAAACATTAATTTTATAAATTTTGGCATGGGTTTTGTCACGATAGTGCAGTGACTTTGCTTCACTCTTGGCTTCCCTTCATAAAAGTCCAATTTAAAAAAAAAAAAAAAAATTTTCTTGATTTTTATGACAGCACGTAAAATCGAATATAAAAATAAAAAAAATTAAAAATAAATGTCTTACAACTCTAATAACGTTAAGCAGGACAGGTTTGCTCTGTCTGGAATCTGATCTCGAATCTTCAGCGCATATAGCCTCATCATAAGATTCATTAGCAATGGTTTAAGAGCCAATCAATTTTCGTATAGACTATGTTTTTGTCTTGCATTGTTTTAAAGATATAAACTCCTTTAAGTTCGAGCCACTACGAACTCTAGACAGTGCCACATACAGCTGTCCATGTGTAAATACCGGCTCGGGTAAATACACACCTGCTTTGTCAAAAGACTGTCCCTGAGCCTTATGAATCGTCATTGCAAATGACAACATAACAAGGAACTGTATCCTCTTTGAGACAAAGGGGAGTGTCGTATCACTTAGCATCATATCTATTCTAGGAATAGACACTATTGCACCCTTGTTTCTGTCAGTGATTGCTTGGCCGACTATAAAGTTGTTGTGCAACTCCTTTACACATAGTCTTGTGCCATTGGGCAATCCATTTTGTGCATCAAGGTTTCTTAATAGAATAACTATTGAGCCTACATTGAGATTGAGCTCATGTGGCGGCAACCCAGATGGTTGTAGCCCATTTAAAAACTCAGTTATACAGTCTGTAAAATAGAAGTTGGATATAAAAAATACCACTTCACAGAGTTTGAAAATTAATTTAAAGTTAGTTATTTTATAGATATTGTTTTATTAAATATTTTGATTTTTTTGTTTTTGTCTTTAAAAGTTTTTATAAAAATTTACAGCCAATTTTTTATAAAAGTGTAAAATAGAAGTTGGATATTTTTTAATTAATAATTTATATGGCCTCCTTTTGCTCGATGTACTTCGCAAGCTCTTTTCTTAAAGCTTAACGCTAATTTTTGACACAGTTCTACTGGCGTCGCATACCATTCTCTTTCAATTATCGACTTTAACTCAGGTATGGTTTTAGGAGCATACACTGCAATTTTATCTTTGATAAGACCCCACAAATTCTCAATAGGGGCCATATCTGGTGATTGGGCAGGCCAAGACAATACATCAATATTTTTATTCTCGAAAAACTTCTTAGCCAGCTTCGAAGTATGCTTAGGGTCGTTATCCTGTTGGAAAGTATAACGCCCAAGGCCCATCATACATGCTGATTCAGTAAGATTTTCAGATAAAATATTTACGTATGCCACAGCATCCATATTACCTTCGATAAAAACCAGCTTACCGACTCCATAGTATGAGAAACAACCCCACACCATAACTGACCCCCCTCCAAATTTAACTGTCGGAGTTATATGTTTCATTTTGAGGCCAGTTGATGGAGGTCTCCATACAAACGACTTTCCATCTGAATGCTTTAAGTTAAACTTACTTTCATCAGAGAAAATTATCGTTTTTAATTCATCTTTTTCAAGACAAATAAAATCACCTGATTTTTCAACCCTATCCCTGATATTTTTTTTCCGACAAAAGAGGCTTTTTTATTAAAGAATACGAAAAAATATTTTTTTCATTAAGTTTATTTTTAACAGTAGTATGAGATATGTCTATACCGGTAGTCTTTTTTATTTCAGAAGCTGTCTTTCTTAACGAAGTCTTTGGATTATTTTTATTAATTTTCGTAATCATGTCTACGATTGGAGCTCTGAACGTCTCTTTGGGTCCTAAACGAGGTTTATTATTTGTATTTCCTGTCTCATTGTACTTTTTAATAATTCTTGAAACAGTACTCTGGCTTATCTTAAGTTTTTTTGAAATACTAGTCTGGGTAAAATTTTCTTCGTAAAGACTAATTATACGACCTTTTGTAAAATCAGAAAGATTCATTATTAGGGGTTAAAATAAAATAGCAAAATATTTTTTTTGGAGGGAAATTTTCTTTGGTTTTTTTTAGAAAAAAAAAATATCCAACTTCCATTTTACAATTTTGTCAAAAAACTAAGATTAACAGTATAAAAGCAACAAAAAACAAAAAACTAATTCCGTAATTGCATAGCAAAATTCAAAATACACTTACACATATCTTTTTTTGTATTTATTATTGCTTTTAAGGCATGCCAAAAATGTATCCAACTTCCACTTTACAAACTGTATATCTATCAATCTCAAGCGGCTCATCTGAAATGATAGTATCCGCACTTGGATATACTCTTGTGACCACTGACCAACCACATGACTTTGCCATTAATCTCATTAGCAAAATTGTTTGTAGTAGTTGAAATAATTTTATTATAACTTGATTCATCCCCAACTTCAATAACTTCACCACTAGAAATTGATTCAACCAAGCCATTTTTTTCCAGATACTCATCTTGAACTGTGACGTGGCCTGTACAATCATTTGCACGACCATCACCAATACTTAAAAGCCAACCTGCGAACATTCCTTGGTTCATGAATTATACGTTCGCAGTCAATTTGAGAACATTCGCATGCTTCCATACTCTTGCACTCAGAAGTGAGTCCTCGGTTATGTTTATCGGTGTGCCTTAAGAAGAATATTCGCGGTCTATCTGAAATTTCCGCCAAGCAATATTGTTCTTCCACCGATACTTCATTAGATCAATGTAGCTCTCTCAAAACTTCATTCGATTGCGTCTAATGCGTATTTAGACATCATTGATACTTCATCAATCAGAATCAATGAAGCACCACTATCCCTCTCAGCCTCGGGTAAAAACAGCTGGAGTCTCGATACACTCGATTCAGAGCATAGTACAGGGAGTACAAACCACTATAAACAATTATACCATCCTCAAGAAGGTCTGCTGCTATCCCAGTTGTTGCCAACTGGATAGTAGTCTTATTAGCCTTCTTGAGGTAGGCACTCAAGACATAATACAGGTAGGTCTTTTCTGTACCTGCTGGACCATCAAGAAAGAACAGCGACCCTCTATTTTGGTCCACGCTGCTGATGATACTATCAAAAGCAGCCTTCTGAAAATCATTTAAGGAACCAATCTGTTCTTCAATGTCAACTTTTAAGGATTCAGTTGAATTAACAAATGGAATGTACCTACTTGGCTCAGGCAGTCCAAGTGATGTTAAACTCCAACCGTGCGACTTTAAAATGTTTTTTAAGATAGACAACAATCTATCTTTGGACTCAATATCCTCTTTAAAATCATCTACCATATCTTGGTAGAACTTTTCAAAGAGGATATATGGCCTTTTAGGTACATTAAAGGCACATGTGTAAGCGAACAGCTGTTAATACTAGAAGATGCTTGTGTACGTGCCACCTCCTCAAGTACACGGTCCCATTCTTGGTCGTTTTGCAACAACCCTCTAGCATTTGCTGCTCCTTCAAATGTATCAAAAATTACACCTCTGAGTGAACGATGATCTTTAAAAGATGTAGCTCTTGACATGTAAAAGGAGAAGTCTAAAAAATAACTTCTCCTTTTCGGACGGTGAAACAGAATAAAGTCTTGTCAGAGATTTTCTGTTCGTCCTCTGCCTCTTTGTTCAACTTCCCTTGGAAAACCCATATTTAGTGGGATTGTATTGTAGAGGTATCCCCTTGCATCTACATCCACTTCATTAAGCTTTAATCAAACCAACAACTGGGTACACTGTATGTCACTCAGTGTGATGGCCTCCTCTTCGTTACCTTCCTCAAAAACAATCATCTGTTCTCTTGGAAGATGCACAAGAAGTCTAAAAACTTTATGCGACCTATCGTACATCTTGTACTCCATTAATCGCCACAAAGCCTCGGGTGCAAACACACATCGAGAATTTACATATAGGTCAAGCTCGTTGTTGTCTGTTATTTGTACCTATGCACAGTCAAACCCTTTGTAAATATACTTAACACTGGATTTACTGATTTTTTTCATATACCTAGTTTTACCGAGAAAGGTCAAAATGACTTGTTTCGAAATTTTTTTTTCTAGTGTTTTGTAAGAATATAAAGTTATAAAAATAGATGTGTGAACGGCGTTTCCTTGGCAGACTTTGCATCATTAAATAGTTTATTCGGTTATGCTGCCGCTCTGGTCATCCCTTGTCAAGGGTGAAAAAATATAGAGCAGAAAATTTTAGAAATTCTCTGGAAGGAAAGTAGATAGGGAACTTCGTCACTTAGGAAGGACTAACCCAAGCTTAAGCGGTGGTTCACCGGTTAACAAGATGATGTAAGTTTTCAATAAAATGTTATGGATAATTAAACGCTTCTTGCAAAATTAAAACAAAAACACAATTGCTATCTTAATCACATTTTTTTCATAAATACATTTTACGAGCAGTACATTTGCCACAATAACTTTTTTACAAATATAACAAACATTCATGGCTTTGCTATTATCACAATATACTACAAAACATCTTTTACGCTTGGAAACAGTTTTGGTTTTAAAACAACATTAAAAACATCTTTTTTTGCCTTTAAACATAAAAATTAGCCGCAAGTTTTTCAGATAGCTGAAACGGAAATTTTTTACGCAATACATTTTCTCATATAGTTTTTTGTATAATATCCAACTATAAATTCCAGCTAAATCTAAAATATTAAAGAAAACTTGAAGAGGCCATCTTCATGAAGCTGGTTTTACTGTGTAATTTCTGGCCATTTGGTCCGTAACATCAACTCCAAATTTTGTCTTGTTGTAAAAATAAACTGTTTCTGGCAGATAGATTCTTATATGTAAGAGAATTGACCTTTATATTTTGATGTTTCGAATTAAGTATTAGTACTTTTTTATAGGGTTTACTTTTATAGACAGTTAGTGAAAATTGACAAAATATGTAAAAAATTGAAGATAATTTGGGCATGTAATCTTTTTTTAATTTTATGCTCTCTGGTAGTTCTCTTTTTTTTACATGAATTGTCCCGACTAATGATGTGTGTTTTTTTTTAAACTTAGTCTCAGTGGAATGCTTTTAAAAAAGCTATTTGTTGTTACTGTTTGTCAGAATACCACCATGACTTGGCTTCACACGCGGTCTGATTCTCCAAATTTTTTAAACTAATAAGACAACGGGAAAGGGGGAGAAAAGATCTAAACTCCGGCTCCGTGTCGCAGAGCAGCTAGGGACACCAAGATCAAGAGATACTAGAATATGAGATCCTTGGATGCACGTCCCCTTCCAAAGTCCGAACAAATCTATTTCTAATTCTAAAAACGCCGATGACGTGTTGACACATCAAAAATTTATATAAAATAAAAGCGAAAACACCCCTAATCCAATAAATGTTTTTTCGCTTCAACAATGTTGAACAGGACACTGTTCTTAGGGTCATCGTGAATGGGTCAACTAATTTCATTACGACGCATTTGCTTAAACTAATATCTTTATTGTGATTTTCATCCTTTTTTAGTTAGTGAAACCATTTAAGCTGTATTTTGACTCATCATCCGAAGCAAGCCAGAATTTTATACCAAATTTAAATAACTTAGTGGACATGTATTGCGTAAATCTGCACCTAGTCTTAGTCAAGAAAAGTTGCTCGTCTACGGTAATAAGTTTTTCTGGTCTATAACAATTCTTGCTATTTTCGATAAATGATCCCATATCTTTGAAATTAAAGCAAATTTGGTGCTTCTCTGTTTTGAGGTTTCATGAAAAATGGGACAGCAAAAATTAAATTTAATTAAATCGATTAAAACATCCATCTCCTCGTTTTGATCTTTTTTATTCAAAAATTTTTTTCTAAAAGTATATTCTTCAAGCCATGAATCAATATTAATTCGTTTCACTCCGTGTTGTTTAGTCATTTCTGATTTCATGCCAGACCAAAAATTTTCAATATTGTTGATGTGGAATCCTTCTTCATTGGTAAATCCTATTGAATGGTTCACAACAATATGCTTAAGATTTAAATCGGCTGCTAATCCAGGGTAACTAGAATAACCATCAGAAATAAGAACTGATCCTGGTAAAACTCTATCTCCAATTATCCTTGTAAGAATATCTATTTTCGATCGGGAACTTGTACAATATGGAATTTATCTCTATTAACAGCTTCGATTAAACCTAAAATCCAAACAGTATCTTTGGTTGCATCATCAGTCCTGGATGAACATTTAATGGTATCTCTTCTGCACAAAACAGTTTCATCGACCTGTATTTGAACGCCAGGCCCTCCAACCTTGCAATCTCTTTCTATTTTTTTTTAAAATATTCTCTTAGTTTGAGCTTTATTTTTATAATTGTGTCATTTGACACAGCTGTTAGACTAATAATTAATTTATAATTCGAGTTACAAAGGATAAGATACACAACAAAAAGATAAATTTTAAAAAATAACTTAATACCGGGTAAAAAACTATTTTTTGTCATACAATCTCTTTTCATACATCTATAAACTAATCTTTTCTTTCTTTTTTCTGAATATATCAGAAGTTTAACAACATCATTATTGGGTTTTTGAACAAAGCTTTTATTATTCATGTAATCCTCGTCTCCTTGCATAGGTTTAAAAATATACTTTTTTAAAATATAAATTTTACGTATCATTTTGACGTGTAAAATCGTATTGAATACGACAATCATAATTGCAAGAACTACATTGTCTTGTAAAACTGGTAAATCCAGTATCTATCATGTAGTCTTTACATAAACTGATGCTAGAAAACAAAGGATGTCTAAAATTTACAAAATTTCTTATTGTCTTGTTACACGTCTTTTTTTATTTATAACGCTCAAGCCTTTCTTCTTCGATATCAAATCTTATAAATCTCATTATTTCGAAGAAATTGTCCCTACTCATTGTTTCAGAAAAAAATGATGGACCTTATTTAGTATTCAGTAAATAATGAGCTCTAAAGTTTTTACATTCATAGGCACCTTGCGCGAAGAGAATTGCGTAGAAAACTTTAAGTTTTTGTAATTTTAATTGTCCTTTTTTTCTCCCAACACACGTGCTGCTTCGTCTTCTGTACATTTTTTTATTAAACACAACACTTAATGATCGATCAATAAAAAAAACGCGCTACTTAATTTTATTTTCATAATATGTTGAAGGAATTAACATGCATAAGGGGTTTAATAATAAATGTCAAGCGCCTTGGGCGCACAAAAACGAAGTTTTTGCCGGGTTTTAGCGCAGTGAGAATAATTTTTTTTTCCGAAGGAAATTAGACCCCCTAAAAAATACAAAAAATCTAATTTTTCTCAATAAATTTTTTATTATTATAATGCGTTAAATATATTTTTTTTTATCAGAGTAGAGTCTATTATTAATACTAGTAAAATTTAAAGTGTTTTATACTAATTTTTTATTTTTTTAATTAAATTCAAATCTACGATGACCTTGTTATTTTCTAAATTTAGTTTTACTCGATTGTTTGACAATATTTCAATAATAATGGACTCTTTATGATAGAAAGATTCAAGTTTTTTTTTCTTCGTTTTTTTATTATTATCAAAATCTTTTTTCATCAAGACAATATCACCTACTTCAAAATCATAAATTGAATTATGAACAGCGCGTCTATCCATTCTTGCAAAATATTTTTTTTGGTACGTCAAAAGTTTAGTATTTTCATCAACTTTTTCTTTTTCTTCTCCAATTCTTACCTCATTATCAACTGATAGTGCAAATGTATCGATGTCCAATTCTGAAGACTCAATATTTTCTTCTGCTGAATAACTTCTTACAACAGTATTGTAACCTACTCTTCCAAACATCTTTTCAAATGGAGTAAAGGATGTTGCAGAATGAACAGCTTCGTTATAAACCCTTGTAACCTTTTTTAGCAGGTCAATCCATCTCTCCTTATTATCTTCTGCCTTTTCATCCATAAGCTGTTTTGCAAGTGACCTAGTGATAGTTTGGTTAAAACGTTCGACTTGGCCCTGCGTCTGAGGATGGTTAGGTCTTCCATTTACCAACAGAATTTTATGTTTTAATGCTAGATTTTGCATTAAAGTACAGTTTGTTCAAAATAGAATGCAACAAAAATTACCCTAAAAAAAGTCGCTTAAAAAATAATAAAAATATTACAGTATAGAAGATTTTTACTTTTATAAACACTTGATTAATGTAGTTTTTTGCCTTAAACTTTAAAAACATAGCTTAATGAAATAAATTAAAAAAAATGTTAAAAAAAGAATGCAACTTTTTATTTAATACTTGGTATGATGGTTTCCTGCCCTGTAAACAGCTAACACGCGATCTTTAAATCCTTTACATAATTTATAACAAGTTTCTGGTGATATCGAGTTCCAAGCAGCACGTATATTTGCTTTATGCTCTTCTTTATTTTTTGGTATCAAATGCTCATTTTTCTTCTTAACAATAGCCCAGGCTGCCTCAATTGGATTCAAATCAGGCGATTGGGGAGGCCAATCAAGGACGGGAATCTGCTCATCCTCAAAATATGCTTTTGCAAGCCTTGAGGTATGCTTTGGGTCGTTATCTTGTTGAAAGATATAACTGTCAAGACTCATAAGCTCGGCCGATTCTTCGAGGTTGTTCGCTAGAATGTTTACATAGCGCGCAGAGTCCATTTTTTCATCGATGAACTCTAACCTCCCTACGCCATGGCATGATATACATCCCCATACCATGACTGATCCCCTCCGAATTTAACCGTAGGCGTAATGTTCTTTGGATGAAGGCCTGTACCGGGCCTTCTCCAGGTTTTTACATGT